>CAXHKU010000127.1:0-137674 GCA_964017125.1 Flabesymbios commensalis
CAAAGTTTGATTAATTACTGCGAAAGTTATTAAAGAAATTGGTGTGGAATTTGACTGAGTATTATTAAAAGTTATTCATTTAGACGTCAATTCAGACGTCAATTCTCAACTGTTTTCCATGTAATTTTGCAGGCACCATCGGCTAGTACTGCAGCAACTTCCCTGTAAATTTGCCGAAGCTTGAATAATTACTGCAAAAGTTATTAATGAGATTGGTGTGAAATTTGATTGAGTATTATTAAAAGTTATTCATTTAGACGTCAATTCAGACGTCAATTCTTAACCGTTTTCTATGTAATTTTGCAGACACCATCGGCTGGTATTACGGCAACTGCCCTGTAAATTTGGCAACGTTTGATTAATTACTGCAAAATTTATTAATGAGATTGGTGTGAAATTTGAATGAGTATTATTAAAAGTTATTCATTTAAACGGCAATTCAGACGTCACTTCTCAACTGTTTTCCATGTAATTTTGCTGACACCATCGGCTGGTATTACGGCAACTTCGGTGTAAATTTGGCAAAGTTTGATTAATTACTGCGAAAGTTATTAAAGAAATTGGTGTGAAATTTGATTGAGTATTATTAAAAGTTATTCATTTAGACGTCAATTCAGACGTCAATTCTTAACCGTTTTCCATGTAATTTTGCAGGCACCATCGGCTGGTATTACGGCAACTGCCCTGTAAATTTGGCAAAGTTTGATTAATTACTGCAAAATTTATTAATGAGATTGGTGTGAAATTTGAATGAGTATTATTAAAAGTTATTCACTTAAACGGCAATTCAGACGTCACTTCTCAACTGTTTTCCATGTAATTTTGCTGACACCATCGGCTGGTATTACGGCAACTGCCCTGTAAATTTGGCAAAGTTTGATTAATTACTGCAAAATTTATTAATGAGATTGGTGTGAAATTTGAATGAGTATTATTAAATGTTATTCATTTAAACGTCAATTCAGACGTCACTTCTCAACTGTTTTCCATGTAATTTTGCTGACACCATCGGCTGGTATTACGGCAACTTCCCTGCAAATTTGGCGGAGTTTGATTAATTACTGCAGAAGTTATTGATGAGGTTGGTTTGAAATTTGATTGAGAATTATTAAAAGTTATTCATTTAGACGTCAATTCAGACGTCAATTCTCAACTGTTTTTCATGTAATTTTGCTGACACCATAGGCTGATATTACGGCAACTGCCCTGTAAATTTGGCAAAGTTTGATTAATTACTGCAAAATTTATTAATGAGATTGGTGTGAAATTTGAATGAGTATTATTAAATGTTATTCATTTAAACGTCAATTCAGACGTCACTTCTCAACTGTTTTCCATGTAATTTTGCTGACACCATCAGCTGGTATTACGGCAACTTCCCTGCAAATTTGGCGGAGTTTGATTAATTACTGCAGAAGTTATTGATGAGGTTGGTTTGAAATTTGATTGAGAATTATTAAAAGTTATTCATTTAGACGTCAATTCAGACGTCAGTTCTCAACTGTTTTCGATGTAGTTTTGCAGGCACCATCGGCTGGTATTACGGCAACTTCCGTGTAAATTTGGCGAAGTTTGATTAATTATTGCAGAAGTTATTAATGAGCTTGGTGTGAAATTTGATTGACTATTATTAAAAGTTATTCATTTAGACGTCAATTCAGACGTCAATTCTCATCCGTTTTCCATGTGGTTTTGCAGGCAACATTGGCTGTTATTACGGCAACTTCCCTGTAAATTTGGCAAAGTTTGATTAATTACTGCAAAAGTTATTAATGAGGTTGGTTTGAAATTTGATTGAGTATTATTAAAAGTTTTTCATTTAGACGTCGATTCAGACGTCAATTCTCAACCGTTTTCGATGTAGTTATGCAGACACCATCGGCTGGTATTACGGCAACTTCCGTGTAAATTTGGCGAAGTTTGATTAATTAGTGCAGAAGTTATTAATGAGCTTGGTGTGAAATTTGATTGACTATTATTAAAAGTTATTCATTTAGACGTCAATTCAGACGTCAATTCTCAACCGTTTTCCATATAGTTTTGCAGGCAACATTGGCTGTTATTACGGCAACTTCCCTGTAAATTTGGCGAAGTTTGATTAATTACTGCAAAATTTATTAATGAGATTGGTGTGAAATTTGGTGTGAAATTTGATTGACTATTATTAAAAGTTATTCATTTAGACGTCAATTCAGACGTCAATTCTCAACCGTTTTCCATATAGTTTTGCAGGCAACATTGGCTGTTATTACGGCAACTTACCTGTAAATTTGGCGAAGTTTGATTAATTACTGCAAAAGTTATTAATGAGATTGGTGCGAAATTTGATTGAGTATTATTAAAAGTTATTCATTTAGACGTCAATTCAGACGTCAATTCTTAACTGTTTTCCATGTAGTTTTGCAGGCAACATTGGCTGTTATTACGGCAACTTCCCTGTAAATTTGGCGAAGTTAGATTAATTACTGCAAAAGTTATTAATGAGATTGGTGTGAAATTTGATTGAGTATTATTAAAAGTTATTCATTTAGACGTCAATTCAGACGTCAATTCTCAACCGTTTTCCTTGTAATTTTGCAGGCACCATCGGCTGGTATTACGGCAACTGCCCTGTAAATTTGGCAAAGTTTGATTAATTACTGCAAAATTTATTAATGAGATTGGTGTGAAATTTGAATGAGTATTATTAAAAGTTATTCATTTAAACGTCAATTCAGACGTCACTTCTCAACTGTTTTCCATGTAATTTTGCTGACACCATCGGCTGGTATTACGGCAACTTCCCTGCAAATTTGGCGAAGTTTGATTAATTACTGCAAAAGTTATTGATGAGGTTGGTTTGAAATTTGATTGAGAGTTATTAAAAGTTATTCATTTAGACGTCAATTCAGACGTCAATTCTCAACTGTTTTCGATGTAGTTATGCAGGCACCATCGGCTGGTATTACGGCAACTTCCGTGTAAATTTGGCGAAGTTTGATTAATTAGTGCAGAAGTTATTAATGAGCTTGGTGTGAAATTTGATTGACTATTAATAAAAGTTATTCATTTAGACGTCAATTCAGACGTCAATTCTCAACCGTTTTCCATATAGTTTTGCAGGCAACATTGGCTGTTATTACGGCAACTTCCCTGTAAATTTGGCGAAGTTTGATTAATTACTGCAAAAGTTATTAATGAGATTGGTGCGAAATTTGATTGAGTATTATTAAAAGTTATTCATTTAGACGTCAATTCAGACGTCAATTCTTAACTGTTTTCCATGAAGTTTTGCAGGCAACATTGGCTGTTATTACGGCAACTTCCCTGTAAATTTGGCGAAGTTTGACTAATTACTGCAAAAGTTATTAATGAGGTTGGTTTGAAATTTGATTGAGTATTATTAAAAGTTATTCATTTAGACGTCAATTCAGACGCCAATTCTCAACCGTTTTCGATGTAGTTTTGCAGGCACCATCGGCTGGTATTACGACAACTTCCGTGTAAATTTGGCGAAGTTTGATTAATTAGTGCAGAAGTTATTAATGAGCTTGGTGTGAAATTTGATTGACTATTATTAAAAGTTATTCATTTAGACGTCAATTCAGACGTCAATTCTCAACCGTTTTCCATATAGTTTTGCAGGCAACATTGGCTGTTATTACGGCAACTTCCCTGTAAATTTGGCGAAGTTTGATTAATTACTGCAAAAGTTATTAATGAGATTGGTGCGAAATTTGATTGAGTATTATTAAAAGTTATTCATTTAGACGTCAATTCAGACGTCAATTCTTAACTGTTTTCCATGTAGTTTTGCAGGCACCATCGGCTGGTATTGCGGCAACTTCGGTGTAAATTTGGCGAAGTTTGATTAATTACTGCGAAAGTTATTAAAGAAATTGGTGTGGAATTTGACTGAGTATTATTAAAAGTTATTCATTTAGACGTCAATTCAGACGTCAATTCTCAACTGTTTTCCATGTAATTTTGCAGGCACCATCGGCTAGTATTGCAGCAACTTCCCTGTAAATTTGCCAAAGCTTGAATAATTACTGCAAAAGTTATTAATGAGATTGGTGTGAAATTTGATTGAGTATTATTAAAAGTTATTCATTTAGACGTCAATTCAGACGTCAATTCTTAACCGTTTTCCATGTAATTTTGCAGGCACCATCGGCTGGTATTACGGCAACTGCCCTGTAAATTTGGCAAAGTTTGATTAATTACTGCAAAATTTATTAATGAGATTGGTGTGAAATTTGAATGAGTATTATTAAAAGTTATTCATTTAAACGTCAATTCAGACGTCACTTCTCAACTGTTTTCCATGTAATTTTGCTGACACCATCGGCTGGTATTACGGCAACTGCCCTGTAAATTTGGCAAAGTTTGATTAATTACTGCAAAATTTATTAATGAGATTGGTGTGAAATTTGAATGAGTATTATTAAATGTTATTCATTTAGACGTCAATTCAGACGTCACTTCTCAACTGTTTTCCATGTAATTTTGCTGACACCATCGGCTGGTATTACGGCAACTTCCCTGCAAATTTGGCGGACTTTGATTAATTACTGCAGAAGTTATTGATGAGGTTGGTGTGAAATTTGATTGAGAATTATTAAAAGTTATTCATTTAGACGTCAATTCAGACGTCAATTCTCAACTGTTTTTCATGTAATTTTGCTGACACCATCGGCTGGTATTACGGCAACTGCCATGTAAATTTGGCAAAGTTTGATTAATTACTGCAAAATTTATTAATGAGATTGGTGTGAAATTTGAATGAGTATTACTAAATGTTATTCATTTAAACGTCAATTCAGACGTCACTTCTCAACTGTTTTCCATGTAATTTTGCTGACACCATCGGCTGTTATTACGGCAACTTCCCTGCAAATTTGGCGGAGTTTGATTAATTACTGCAGAAGTTATTGATGAGGTTGGTTTGAAATTTGATTGAGAATTATTAAAAGTTATTCATTTAGACGTCAATTCAGACGTCAATTCTCAACTGTTTTCGATGTAGTTTTGCAGGCACCATCGGCTGGTATTACGGCAACTTCCGTGTAAATTTGGCGAAGTTTGATTAATTATTGCAGAAGTTATTAATGAGCTTGGTGTGAAATTTGATTGACTATTATTAAAAGTTATTAATTTAGACGTCAATTCAGACGTCAATTCTCATCCGTTTTCGATGTAGTTTTGCAGGCACCATCGGCTGGTATTACGACAACTTCCGTGTAAATTTGGCGAAGTTTGATTAATTAGTGCAGAAGTTATTAATGAGCTTGGTGTGAAATTTGATTGACTATTATTAAAAGTTATTCATTTAGACGTCAATTCAGACGTCAATTCTCAACCGTTTTCCATATAGTTTTGCAGGCAACATTGGCTGTTATTACGGCAACTTCCCTGTAAATTTGGCGAAGTTTGATTAATTACTGCAAAAGTTATTAATGAGATTGGTGCGAAATTTGATTGAGTATTATTAAAAGTTATTCATTTAGACGTCAATTCAGACGTCAATTCTTAACTGTTTTCCATGTAGTTTTGCAGGCACCATCGGCTGGTATTGCGGCAACTTCGGTGTAAATTTGGCGAAGTTTGTTTAATTACTGCGAAAGTTATTAAAGAAATTGGTGTGGAATTTGACTGAGTATTATTAAAAGTTATTCATTTAGACGTCAATTCAGACGTCAATTCCTCAGCTGTTTTCCATGTAATTTTGCAGGCACCATCGGCTAGTATTGCAGCAACTTCCCTGTAAATTTGCCAAAGCTTGAATAATTACTGCAAAAGTTATTAATGAGATTGGTGTGAAATTTGATTGAGTATTATTAAAAGTTATTCATTTAGACGTCAATTCAGACGTCAATTCTTAACCGTTTTCCATGTAATTTTGCAGGCACCATCGGCTGGTATTACGGCAACTGCCCTGTAAATTTGGCAAAGTTTGATTAATTACTGCAAAATTTATTAATGAGATTGGTGTGAAATTTGAATGAGTATTATTAAAAGTTATTCATTTAAACGTCAATTCAGACGTCACTTCTCAACTGTTTTCCATGTAATTTTGCTGACACCATCGGCTGGTATTACGGCAACTGCCCTGTAAATTTGGCAAAGTTTCATTAATTACTGCAAAATTTATTAATGAGATTGGTGTGAAATTTGAATGAGTATTATTAAATGTTATTCATTTAAACGTCAATTCAGACGTCACTTCTCAACTGTTTTCCATGTAATTTTGCTGACACCATCGGCTGGTATTACGGCAACTTCCCTGCAAATTTGGCGGACTTTGATTAATTACTGCAGAAGTTATTGATGAGGTTGGTTTGAAATTTGATTGAGAATTATTAAAAGTTATTCATTTAGACGTCAATTCAGACGTCAATTCTCAACTGTTTTTCATGTAATTTTGCTGACACCATCGGCTGGTATTACGGCAACTGCCATGTAAATTTGGCAAAGTTTGATTAATTACTGCAAAATTTATTAATGAGATTGGTGTGAAATTTGAATGAGTATTATTAAATGTTATTCATTTAAACGTCAATTCAGACGTCACTTCTCAACTGTTTTCCATGTAATTTTGCTGACACCATCGGCTGGTATTACGGCAACTTCCCTGCAAATTTGGCGGAGTTTGATTAATTACTGCAGAAGTTATTGATGAGGTTGGTTTGAAATTGATTGAGAATTATTAAAAGTTATTCATTTAGACGTCAATTCAGACGTCAATTCTCAACTGTTTTCGATGTAGTTTTGCAGGCACCATCGGCTGGTATTACGGCAACTTCCGTGTAAATTTGGCGAAGTTTGATTAATTATTGCAGAAGTTATTAATGAGCTTGGTGTGAAATTTGATTGACTATTATTAAAAGTTATTCATTTAGACGTCAATTCAGACGTCAATTCTCATCCGTTTTCCATGTGGTTTTGCAGGCAACATTGGCTGTTATTACGGCAACTTCCCTGTAAATTTGGCAAAGTTTGATTAATTACTGCAAAAGTTATTAATGAGGTT
The DNA here is from genome assembly GCA_964017125.1 of Flabesymbios commensalis. NCBI lineage: Eukaryota > Metazoa > Annelida > Polychaeta > Terebellida > Flabelligeridae > Flabesymbios > Flabesymbios commensalis. Next base: position 7,013 of record CAXHKU010000127.1, read on the forward strand.
GGTTTGAAATTTGCTTGAGTATTATTAAAAGTTTTTCATTTAGACGTCGATTCAGACGTCAATTCTCAACCGTTTTCGATGTAGTTATGCAGGCACCATCGGCTGGTATTACGGCAACTTCCGTGTAAATTTGGCGAAGTTTGATTAATTAGTGCAGAAGTTATTAATGAGCTTGGTGTGAAATTTGATTGACTATTATTAAAAGTTATTCATTTAGACGTCAATTCAGACGTCAATTCTCAACCGTTTTCCATATAGTTTTGCAGGCAACATTGGCTGTTATTACGGCAACTTCCCTGTAAATTTGGCGAAGTTTGATTAATTACTGCAAAATTTATTAATGAGATTGGTGTGAAATTTGAATGAGTATTATTAAATGTTATTCATTTAAACGTCAATTCAGACGTCACTTCTCAACTGTTTTCCATGTAATTTTGCTGACACCATCGGCTGGTATTACGGCAACTTCCCTGCAAATGGCGAAGTTTGATTAATTACTGCAGAAGTTATTGATGAGGTTGGTTTGAAATTTGATTGAGAATTAATAAAAGTTATTCATTTAGACGTCAATTCAGACGTCAATTCTCAACTGTTTTCGATGTAGTTTTGCAGGCACCATCGGCTGGTATTACGGCAACTTCCGTGTAAATTTGGCGAAGTTTGATTAATTATTGCAGAAGTTATTAATGAGCTTGGTGTGAAATTTGATTGACTATTATTAAAAGTTATTCATTTAGACGTCAATTCAGACGTCAATTCTCATCCGTTTTCCATGTGGTTTTGCAGGCAACATTGGCTGTTATTACGGCAACTTCCCTGTAAATTTGGCGAAGTTTGATTAATTACTGCAAAAGTTATTAATGAGGTTGGTTTGAAATTTGATTGAGTATTATTAAAAGTTATTCATTTAGACGTCGATTCAGACGTCAATTCTCAACCGTTTTCGATGTAGTTATGCAGTCACCATCAGCTGGTATTACGGCAACTTCCGTGTACATTTGGCGAAGTTTGATTAATTAGTGCAGAAGTTATTAATGAGCTTGGTGTGAAATTTGATTGACTATTATTAAAAGTTATTCATTTAGACGTCAATTCAGACGTCAATTCTCAACCGTTTTCCATATAGTTTTGCAGGCAACATTGGCTGTTATTACGGCAACTTCCCTGTAAATTTGGCGAAGTTTGATTAATTACTGCAAAAGTTATTAATGAGATTGGTGCGAAATTTGATTGAGTATTATTAAAAGTTATTCATTTAGACGTCAATTCAGACGTCAATTCTTAACTGTTTTCCATGTAGTTTAGCAGGCACCATCGGCTGGTATTACGGCAACTTCCATGTAAATATGGCGAAGTTTGATCAATTACTGCGAAAGTTATTAAATAAATTGGTGTGAAATTTGACTGAGTATTATTAAAAGTTATTCATTTAGACGTCAATTCAGACGTCAATTCTCAACTGTTTTCAATGTAATTTTGCAGGCACCATCGGCTAGTATTACAGCAACTTCCCTGTAAATTTGGCGAAGTTTGATTCATTACTGCAAAAGTTATTAATGAGATTGGTGTGAAATTTGATTGAGTATTATTAAAAGTTATTCATTTAGACGTCAATTCAGACGTCAATTCTTAACCGTTTTCGATGTAGTTATGCAGGCACCATCGGCTGGTATTACGGCAACTTCCGTGTAAATTTGGCGAAGTTTGATTAATTAGTGCAGAAGTTATTAATGAGCTTGGTGTGAAATTTGATTGACTATTATTAAAAGTTATTCATTTAGACGTCAATTCAGACGTCAATTCTCAACTGTTTTCGATGTAGTTTTGCAGGCACCATCGGCTAGTATTACAGCAACTTCCCTGTAAATTTGGCGAAGTTTGATTAATTACTGCAAAATTATTAATGAGATTGGTGTGAAATTTGATTGAGTATTATTAAAAGTTATTCATTTAGACGTCAATTCAGACGTCAATTCTCAACCGTTGTCCATGTAATTTTGCAGGCACCATCGGCTGGTATTACGGCAACTGCCCTGTAAATTTGGCAAAGTTTGATTAATTACTGCAAAATTTATTAATGAGATTGGTGTGAAATTTGATTGAGTATTATTAAAAGTTATTCACTTAGACGTCATTTCAGACGTCAATTCTCAACCGTTTTCCATGTAGTTTTGTAGGCAACATCGGCTGTTATTACGGCAACTTGACTGTAAATTTGGCGAAGTTTGCTTAATTTAAACTTTGCGAAGCTTGATTAATTACTGCAAAATTTATTAATGAGATTGGTGTGAAATTTGATTGAGTATTATTAAAAGTTATTCATTTAAACGTCAATTCAGACGTCACTTCTAAACCGTTTTCGATGTAGTTTTGCAGGCACCATCGGCTGGCATTACGGCAACTTCCCTGTAAATTTGGCGAAGTTTGATTAATTACTGCAAAAGTTATTAATGAGATTGGTTTGAAATTTGATTGAGTATTATTAAAAGTTATTCATTTAGACGTCAATTCAGACGTCAATTCTCAACCGTTTTCGATGTAGTTTTGCTGGCGCCATCGGCTGGTATTACGGCAACTTCTGTGTAAATTTGGCGAAGTTTGATTAATTATTGCAGAAGGTATTAATGAGCTTGGTGTGAAATTTGATTGAATATTATTAAAAGTTATTCATTTAGACGTCAATTCAGACGTCAATTCTCAACTTTTTTCCATGTAGTTTTGCAGGCACCATCGGCTGGTATTACGGCAACTTCCCTGCAAATTTGGCGAAGTTTGATTAATTACTGCAGAAGTTATTAATGAGGTTGTTTTGAAATTTGATTGAGTATCATTAAAAGTTATTCATTTAGACGTCAATTCAGACGTCAATTCTCAATTGTTTTCGATGAAGTTTTGCAGGCACCATTGGCTGTTATTACGGCAACGTCCCTGTAAATTTGGCGAAGTTTGATTAATTACTGCAAAAGTTATTAATGAGGTTGGTTTGAAATTTGATTGAGTATTATTAAAAGTTATTCATTTAGACGTCGATTCAGACGTCAATTCTCAACCGTTTCCGATGTAGTTATGCAGGCACCATCAGCTGGTATTACGGCAACTTCCGTGTAAATTTGGCGAAGTTTGATTAATTAGTGCAGAAGTTATTAATGAGCTTGGTGTGAAATTTGATTGACTATTATTAAAAGTTATTCATTTAGACGTCAATTCAGACGTCAATTCTCAACCGTTTTCCATATAGTTTTGCAGGCAACATTGGCTGTTATTACGGCAACTTCCCTGTAAATTTGGCGAAGTTTGATTAATTACTGCAAAAGTTATTAATGAGATTGGTGCGAAATTTGATTGAGTATTATTAAAAGTTATTCATTTAGACGTCAATTCAGACGTCAATTCTTAACTGTTTTCCATGTAGTTTAGCAGGCACCATCGGCTGGTATTACGGCAACTTCCATGTAAATATGGCGAAGTTTGATCAATTACTGCAAAAGTTATTAAATAAATTGGTGTGAAATTTGACTGAGTATTATTAAAAGTTATTCATTTAGACGTCAATTCAGACGTCAATTCTCAACTGTTTTCCATGTAATTTTGCAGGCACCATCGGCTAGTATTACAGCAACTTCCCTGTAAATTTGGCGAAGTTTGATTTATTACTGCAAAAGTTATTAATGAGATTGGTGTGAAATTTGATTGAGTATTATTTAAAGTTATTCATTTAGACGTCAATTCAGACGTCAATTCTCAACCGTTTTCGATGTAGTTATGCAGGCACCATCGGCTGGTATTACGGCAACTTCCGTGTAAATTTGGCGAAGTTTGATTAATTATTGCAGAAGTTATTAATGAGCTTGGTGTGAAATTTGATTGACTATTATTAAAAGTTATTCATTTAGACGTCAATTCAGACGTCAATTCTCAACTTTTTTCCATGTAGTTTTGCAGGCACCATCGGCTGGTATTACGGCAACTTCCCTGCAAATTTGGCGAAGTTTGATTAATTACTGCAGAAGTTATTAATGAGGTTGTTTTGAAATTTGATTGAGTATTATTAAAAGTTATTCATTTAGACGTCAATTCAGACGTCAATTCTCAATTGTTTTTGATGAAGTTTTGCAGGCACCATTGGCTGTTATTACGGCAACGTCCCTGTAAATTTGGCGAAGTTTGATTAATTACTGCAAAAGTTATTAATGAGGTTGGTTTGAAATTTGATTGAGTATTATTGAAAGTTATTCATTTAGACGTCAATTCAGACGTCAATTCTCAACCGTTTTCGATGTAGTTTTGCAGGCACCATCGGCTGGTATTACGGCAACTTCCGTGTAAATTTGGCGAAGTTTGATTAATTAGTGCAGAAGTTATTAATGAGCTTGGTGTTAAATTTGATTGACTAGTATTAAAAGTTATTCATTTAGACGTCAATTCAGACGTCAATTCTCAACCGTTTTCCATATAGTTTTGCAGGCAACATTGTCTGTTATTACGGCAACTACCCTGTAAATTTGGCGAAGTTTGATTAATTACTGCAAAAGTTATTAATGAGATTGGTGCGAAATTTGATCGAGTATTATTAAAAGTTATTCATTTAGACGTCAATTCAGACATCAATTCTTAACTGTTTTCCATGTAGTTTTGCAGGCACCATCGGCTGGTATTACGGCAACTTCCCTGTAAATTTTGGCGAAGTTTGATTAATTACTGCAAAATTTATTAATGAGACTGGTTGGTGTGAAACTTGATTGAGTATTATTAAAAGTTATTCATTTAGACGTCAATTCAGACGTCAATTCTCATCCGTTTTCCATGTAGTTTTGCAGGCAACATTGGCTGTTATTACGGGCAACTTCACTGTAAATTTGGCGAAGTTTGATTAATTACTGCAAAAGTTATTAATGAGGTTGTTTGAAATTTGATTGAGTATTATTTAAAAGTTATTCATTTAGACGTCAATTCAGACGTCAATTCTCAACCGTTTTCGATGTAGTTATGCAGGCACCATCGGCTGGTATTACGGCAACTTCCGTGTAAATTGGCGAAGTTTGATTAATTAGAGCAGAAGTTATTAATGAGCTTGGTGTGAAATTTGATTGACTATTATTAAAAGTTATTCATTTAGACGTCAATCAGACGTCAATTCTCAACCGTTTCGATGTAGTTGTGCAGGCACCATCGGCTGGTATTACGGCAACTTCCGTGTAAATTTGGCGAAGTTTGATTAATTAGTGCAGAAGTTATTACTGAGCTTGGTGTGAAATTTGATGACTATTATTAAAAGTTATTCATTTAGGACGTCAATTCAGACGTCAATTCTCAACTGTTTTCGATGTAGTTTTGCAGGCACCATCGGCTAGTATTACAGCAACTTCCCTGTAAATTTGGCGAAGTTTGATTAATTACTGCAAAATTTATTAATGAGATTGGTGTGAAATTTGATTGAGTATTATTAAAAGTTATTCACTTAGACGTCATTTCAGACGTCAATTCTCAACCGTTTTCCATGTAGTTTTGTAGGCAACATCGGCTGTTATTACGGCAACTTGACTGTAAATTTGGCGAAGTTTGCTTAATTTAAACTTTGCGAAGCTTGATTAATTACTGCAAAATTTATTAATGAGATTGGTGTGAAATTTGATTGAGTATTATTAAAAGTTATTCATTTAAACGTCAATTCAGACGTCACTTCTAAACCGTTTTCGATGTAGTTTTGCAGGCTTCATCGGCTGGCATTACGGCAAACTTCCTGTAAATTTGGCGAAGTTTGATTAATTACTGCAAAAGTTATTAATGAGATTGGTTTGAAATTTGATTGATTATTATTAAAAGTTATTCATCTAGACGTCAATTCAGACGTCAATTCTCAACCGTTTTCGATGTAGTTTTGCAGGCACCATCGGCTGGTATTACGGCAACTTCCGTGTAATTTTGGCGAAGTTTGATTAATTAATGCAGAAGGTATTAATGAGCTTGGTGTGAAATTTGATTGACTATTATTAAAAGTTATTCATTTAGACGTCAATTCAGATGTCAATTCTCAACTTTTATCCATGTAGTTTTGCAGGCACCATCGGCTGGTATTACGGCAACTTCCCTGTAAATTTGGCGAAGTTTGATTAATTACTGCAAAAGTTATTAATGAGGTTGGTTTGAAATTTGATTGAGTATTATTAAAAGTTATTCATTTAGACGTCGATTCAGACGTCAATTCTCACCGTTTCCGATGTAGTTATGCAGGCACCATCAGCTGGTATTACGGCAACTTCCGTGTAAATTTGGCGAAGTTTGATTAATTAGTGCAGAAGTTATTAATGAGCTTGGTGTGAAATTTGATTGACTATTATTAAAAGTTATTCATTTAGACGTCAATTCAGACGTCAATTCTCAACCGTTTTCCATATAGTTTTGCAGGCAACATTGGCTGTTATTACGGCAACTTCCCTGTAAATTTGGCGAAGTTTGATTAATTACTGCAAAAGTTATTAATGAGATTGTGCGAAATTTGATTGAGTATTATTAAAAGTTATTCATTTAGACGTCTATTCAGACGTCAATTCTTAACTGTTTTCCATGTAGTTTAGCAGGCACCATCGGCTGGTATTACGGCAACTTCCATGTAAATATGGCGAAGTTTGATCAATTACTGCAAAGTTATTAAATAAATTGGTGTGAAATTTGACTGAGTATTATTAAAAGTAATTCATTTAGACGTCAATTCAGACGTCAATTCCTCAACTGTTTTCCATGTAATTTTGCAGGCACCATCGGCTAGTATTACAGCAACTTCCCTGTAAATTTGGCGAAGTTTGATTCATTACTGCAAAAGTTATTAATGAGATTGGTGTGAAATTTGATTGAGTATTATTAAAAGTTATTCATTTAGACGTCAATTCAGACGTTCAATTCTCAACCGTTTTCGATGTAGTTATGCAGGCACCATCGCTGGTATTACGGCAACTTCCGTGTAAATTTGGCGAAGTTTGATTAATTAGTGCAGAAGTTATTAATGAGCTTGGTGTGAAATTTGATTGACTATTATTAAAAGTTATTCATTTAGACGTCAATTCAGACGTCAATTCTCAACCGTTGTCCATGTAATTTTGCAGGCCACCATCGGCTGGTATTACGGCAACTGCCCTGTAAATTTGGCAAAGTTTGATTAATTACTGCAAAATTTATTAATGAGATTGGTGTGAAATTTGATTGAGTATTATTAAAAGTTATTCACTTAGACGTCATTTCAGACGTCAATTCTCAACCGTTTTCCATGTAGTTTTGTAGGCAACATCGGCTGTTATTACGCAACTTGACTGTAAATTTGGCGAAGTTTGCTTAATTTAAACTTTGCGAAGCTTGATTAATTACTGCAAAATTTATTAATGAGATTGGTGTGAATTTGATTGAGTATTATTAAAAGTTATTCATTTAAACGTCAATTCAGACGTCACTTCTAAACCGTTTTCGATGTAGTTTTGCAGGCACCATCGGCTGGCATTACGGCAACTTCCCTGTAAATTTGGCAAAGTTTGATTAATACTGCAAAAGTTATTAATGAGATTGGTTTGAAATTTGATTGAGTATTATTAAAAGTTATTCATTCAGACGTCAATTCAGACGTCAATTCTCAACCGTTTTCGATGTAGTTTTGCTGGCACCATCGGCTGGTATTACGGCAACTTCCGTGTAAATTTGGCGAAGTTTGATTAATTATTGCAGAAGGTATTAATGAGCTTGGTGTGAAATTTGATTGACTATTATTAAAAGTTATTCATTTAGACGTCAATTCAGACGTCAATTCTCAACTTTTTTCCATGTAGTTTTGCAGGGCACCATCGGCTGGTATTACGGCAACTTCCCTGTAAATTTGGCGAAGTTTGATTAATTACTGCAGAAGTTATTAATGAGGTTGTTTTGAAATTTGATTGAGTATTATTAAAAGTTATTCATTTAGACGTCAATTCAGACGTCAATTCTCAATTGTTTTCGATGAAGTTTTGCAGGCACCATTGGCTGTTATTACGGCAACGTCCCTGTAAATTTGGCGAAGTTTGATTAATTACTGCAAAAGTTATTAATGAGGTTGGTTTGAAATTTGATTGAGTATTATTAAAAGTTATTCATTTAGACGTCAATTCAGACGTCAATTCTCAATTGTTTTCGATGAAGTTTTGCAGGCACCATTGGCTGTTATTACGGCAACGTCCCTGTAAATTTGGCGAAGTTTGATTAATTACTGCAAAAGTTATTAATGAGGTTGGTTTGAAATTTGATTGAGTATTATTAAAAGTTATTCATTTAGACGTCAATTCAGACGTCAATTCTCAATTGTTTTCGATGAAGTTTTGCAGGCACCATTGGCTGTTATTACGGCAACGTCCCTGTAAATTTGGCGAAGTTTGATTAATTACTGCAAAAGTTATTAATGAGGTTGGTTTGAAATTTGATTGAGTATTATTAAAAGTTATTCATTTAGACGTCAATTCAGACGTCAATTCTCAACCGTTTTCGATGTAGTTTTGCAGGCACCATCGGCTGGTATTACGGCAACTTCCGTGTAAATTTGGCGAAGTTTGATTAATTAGTGCAGAAGTTATTAATGAGCTTGGTGTTAAATTTGATTGACTAGTATTAAAAGTTATTCATTTAGACGTCAATTCAGACGTCAATTCTCAACCGTTTTCCATATAGTTTTGCAGGCAACATTGTCTGTTATTACGGCAACTACCCTGTAAATTTGGCGAAGTTTGATTAATTACTGCAAAAGTTATTAATGAGATTTGTGCGAAATTTGATCGAGTATTATTAAAAGTTATTCATTTAGACGTCAATTCAGACATCAATTCTTAACTGTTTTCCATGTAGTTTTGCAGGCACCATCGGCTGGTATTACGGCAACTTCCCTGTAAATTTTGGCGAAGTTTGATTAATTACTGCAAAATTTATTAATGAGACTGGTGTGAAACTTGATTGAGTATTATTAAAAGTTATTCATTTAGACGTCATTTCAGACGTCAATTCTCAACCGTTTTCCATGTAGTTTTGCAGGCAACATTGGCTGTTATTACGGCAACTTCACTGTAAATTTGGCGAAGTTTGATTAATTACTGCAAAAGTTATTAATGAGGTTGGTTTGAAATTTGATTGAGTATTATTAAAAGTTATTCATTTAGACGTCAATTCAGACGTCAATTCTCAACCGTTTTCGATGTAGTTATGCAGGCACCATCGGCTGGTATTACGGCAACTTCCGTGTAAATTTGGCGAAGTTTGATTAATTAGAGCAGAAGTTATTAATGAGCTTGGTGTGAAATTTGATTGACTATTATTAAAAGTTATTCATTTAGACGTCAATTCAGACGTCAATTCTCAACCGTTTTCGATGTAGTTATGCAGGCACCATCGGCTGGTATTACGGCAACTTCCGTGTAAATTTGGCGAAGTTTGATTAATTAGTGCAGAAGTTATTAATGAGCTTGGTGTGAAATTTGATTGACTATTATTAAAAGTTATTCATTTAGACGTCAATTCAGACGTCAATTCTCAACTTTTTTCGATGTAGTTTTGCAGGCACCATCGGCTAGTATTACAGCAACTTCCCTGTAAATTTGGCGAAGTTTGATTAATTACTGCAAAATTTATTAATGAGATTGGTGTGAAATTTGATTGAGTATTATTAAAAGTTATTCACTTAGACGTCATTTCAGACGTCAATTCTCAACCGTTTTCCATGTAGTTTTGTAGGCAACATCGGCTGTTATTACGGCAACTTGACTGTAAATTTGGCGAAGTTTGCTTAATTTAAACTTTGCGAAGCTTGATTAATTACTGCAAAATTTATTAATGAGATTGGTGTGAAATTTGATTGAGTATTATTAAAAGTTATTCATTTAAACGTCAATTCAGACGTCACTTCTAAACCGTTTTCGATGTAGTTTTGCAGGCATCATCGGCTGGCATTACGGCAACTTCCCTGTAAATTTGGCGAAGTTTGATTAATTACTGCAAAAGTTATTAATGAGATTGGTTTGAAATTTGATTGAGTATTATTAAAAGTTATTCATCTAGACGTCAATTCAGACGTCAATTCTCAACCGTTTTCGATGTAGTTTTGCAGGCACCATCGGCTGGTATTACGGCAACTTCCGTGTAAATTTGGCGAAGTTTGATTAATTATTGCAGAAGGTATTAATGAGCTTGGTGTGAAATTTGATTGACTATTATTAAAAGTTATTCATTTAGACGTCAATTCAGACGTCAATTCTCAACTTTTTCCATGTAGTTTTGCAGGCACCATCGGCTGGTATTACGGCAACTTCCCTGTAAATTTGGCGAAGTTTGATTAATTACTGCAGAAGTTATTAATGAGGTTGTTTTGAAATTTGATTGAGTATTATTAAAAGTTATTCATTTAGACGTCAATTCAGACGTCAATTCTCAATTGTTTTCGATGAAGTTTTGCAGGCACCATTGGCTGTTATTACGGCAACGTCCCTGTAAATTTGGCGAAGTTTGATTAATTACTGCAAAAGTTATTAATGAGGTTGGTTTGAAATTTGATTGAGTATTATTAAAAGTTATTCATTTAGACGTCAATTCAGACGTCAATTCTCAATTGTTTTCGATGAAGTTTTGCAGGCACCATTGGCTGTTATTACGGCAACGTCCCTGTAAATTTGGCGAAGTTTGATTAATTACTGCAAAAGTTATTAATGAGGTTGGTTTGAAATTTGATTGAGTATTATTAAAAGTTATTCATTTAGACGTCAATTCAGACGTCAATTCTCAATTGTTTTCGATGAAGTTTTGCAGGCACCATTGGCTGTTATTACGGCAACGTCCCTGTAAATTTGGCGAAGTTTGATTAATTACTGCAAAAGTTATTAATGAGGTTGGTTTGAAATTTGATTGAGTATTATTAAAAGTTATTCATTTAGACGTCAATTCAGACGTCAATTCTCAACCGTTTTCGATGTAGTTTTGCAGGCACCATCGGCTGGTATTACGGCAACTTCCGTGTAAATTTGGCAAAGTTTGATTAATTAGTGCAGAAGTTATTAATGAGCTTGGTGTTAAATTTGATTGACTAGTATTAAAAGTTATTCATTTAGACGTCAATTCAGACGTCAATTCTCAACCGTTTTCCATATAGTTTTGCAGGCAACATTGTCTGTTATTACGGCAACTACCCTGTAAATTTGGCGAAGTTTGATTAATTACTGCAAAAGTTATTAATGAGATTTGTGCGAAATTTGATCGAGTATTATTAAAAGTTATTCATTTAGACGTCAATTCAGACATCAATTCTTAACTGTTTTCCATGTAGTTTTGCAGGCACCATCGGCTGGTATTACGGCAACTTCCCTGTAAATTTTGGCGAAGTTTGATTAATTACTGCAAAATTTATTAATGAGACTGGTGTGAAACTTGATTGAGTATTATTAAAAGTTATTCATTTAGACGTCATTTCAGACGTCAATTCTCAACCGTTTTCCATGTAGTTTTGCAGGCAACATTGGCTGTTATTACGGCAACTTCACTGTAAATTTGGCGAAGTTTGATTAATTACTGCAAAAGTTATTAATGAGGTTGGTTTGAAATTTGATTGAGTATTATTAAAAGTTATTCATTTAGACGTCAATTCAGACGTCAATTCTCAACCGTTTTCGATGTAGTTATGCAGGCACCATCGGCTGGTATTACGGCAACTTCCGTGTAAATTTGGCGAAGTTTGATTAATTAGAGCAGAAGTTATTAATGAGCTTGGTGTGAAATTTGATTGACTATTATTAAAAGTTATTCATTTAGACGTCAATTCAGACGTCAATTCTCAACCGTTTTCGATGTAGTTATGCAGGCACCATCGGCTGGTATTACGGCAACTTCCGTGTAAATTTGGCGAAGTTTGATTAATTAGTGCAGAAGTTATTAATGAGCTTGGTGTGAAATTTGATTGACTATTATTAAAAGTTATTCATTTAGACGTCAATTCAGACGTCAATTCTCAACTTTTTTCGATGTAGTTTTGCAGGCACCATCGGCTAGTATTACAGCAACTTCCCTGTAAATTTGGCGAAGTTTGATTAATTACTGCAAAATTTATTAATGAGATTGGTGTGAAATTTGATTGAGTATTATTAAAAGTTATTCACTTAGACGTCATTTCAGACGTCAATTCTCAACCGTTTTCCATGTAGTTTTGTAGGCAACATCGGCTGTTATTACGGCAACTTGACTGTAAATTTGGCGAAGTTTGCTTAATTTAAACTTTGCGAAGCTTGATTAATTACTGCAAAATTTATTAATGAGATTGGTGTGAAATTTGATTGAGTATTATTAAAAGTTATTCATTTAAACGTCAATTCAGACGTCACTTCTAAACCGTTTTCGATGTAGTTTTGCAGGCATCATCGGCTGGCATTACGGCAACTTCCCTGTAAATTTGGCGAAGTTTGATTAATTACTGCAAAAGTTATTAATGAGATTGGTTTGAAATTTGATTGAGTATTATTAAAAGTTATTCATCTAGACGTCAATTCAGACGTCAATTCTCAACCGTTTTCGATGTAGTTTTGCAGGCACCATCGGCTGGTATTACGGCAACTTCCGTGTAAATTTGGCGAAGTTTGATTAATTAGTGCAGAAGGTATTAATGAGCTTGGTGTGAAATTTGATTGACTATTATTAAAAGTTATTCATTTAGACGTCAATTCAGACGTCAATTCTCAACTTTTATCCATGTAGTTTTGCAGGCACCATCGGCTGGTATTACGGCAACTTCCCTGCAAATTTGGCGAAGTTTGATTAATTACTGCAAAAGTTATTAATGAGGTTGGTTTGAAATTTGATTGAGTATTATTAAAAGTTATTCATTTAGACGTCAATTCAGACGTCAATTCTCAACCGTTTTCGATGTAGTTTTGCAGGCACCATCGGCTGGTATTACGGCAACTTCCGTGTAAATTTGGCGAAGTTTGATTAATTAGTGCAGAAGTTATTAATGAGCTTGGTGTGAAATTTGATTGACTAGTATTAAAAGTTATTCATTTAGACGTCAATTCAGACGTCAATTCTCAACCGTTTTCCATATAGTTTTGCAGGCAACATTGGCTGTTATTACGGCAACTACCCTGTAAATTTGGCGAAGTTTGATTAATTACTGCAAAAGTTATTAATGAGATTGGTGCGAAATTTGATCGAGTATTATTAAAAGTTATTCATTTAGACGTCAATTCAGACATCAATTCTTAACTGTTTTCCATGTAGTTTTGCAGGCACCATCGGCTGGTATTACGGCAACTTCCCTGTAAATTTTGGCGAAGTTTGATTAATTACTGCAAAATTTATTAATGAGACTGGTGTGAAACTTGATTGAGTATTATTAAAAGTTATTCATTTAGACGTCAATTCAGACGTCAATTCTCAACCGCTTTCCATGTAGTTTTGCAGGCAACATCGGCTGTTATTACGGCAACTTCCCTGTAAATTTGGCGAAGTTTGATTAATTACTGCATAAGTTATTAATGAGATTGGTGTGAAATTTGATTGAGTATTATTAAAAGTTATTCATTTAGACGTCAATTCAGACGTCAATTCTCAACCGTTTTCCATGTAGTTTTGCAGGCAACATCGGCTGTTGTTACGGCAACTTCACTGTAAATTTGGCGAAGTTTGATTAATTCCTGCAAAAGTTATTAATGAGGTTGGTTTGAAATTTGATTGAGTATTATTAAAAGTTATTCATTTAGACGTCAATTCAGACGTCAATTCTCAACCGTTTTCGATGTAGTTATGCAGGCACCATCGGCTGGTATTACGGCAACTTCCGTGTAAATTTGGCGAAGTTTGATTAATTAGTGCAGAAGTTATTAATGAGCTTGGTGTGAAATTTGATTGACTATTATTAAAAGTTATTCATTTATACGTCAATTCAGACGTCAATTCTCAACTGTTTTTGATGTAGTTTTGCAGGCACCATCGGCTAGTATTACAGCAACTTCCCTGTAAATTTGGCGAAGTTTGATTAATTACTGCAAAATTTATTAATTAGATTGGTGTGAAATTAGATTGAGTATTATTAAAAGTTATTCACTTAGACGTCATTTCAGACGTCAATTCTCAACCGTTTTCCATGTAGTTTTGTAGGCAACATCGGCTGTTATTACGGCAACTTGACTGTAAATTTGGCGAAGTTTGCTTAATTTAAACTTTGCGAAGCTTGATTAATTACTGCAAAATTTATTAATGAGATTGGTGTGAAATTTGATTGAGTATTATTAAAAGTTATACATTTAAACGTCAATTCAGACGTCACTTCTAAACCGTTTTCGATGTAGTTTTGCAGGCATCATTGGCTGGCATTACGGCAACTTCCCTGTAAATTTGGCGAAGTTTGATTAATTATTGCAGAAGGTATTAATGAGCTTGGTGTGAAATTTGATTGACTATTATTAAAAGTTATTCATTTAGACGTCAATTCAGACGTCAATTCTCAACTTTTATCCATGTAGTTTTGCAGGCACCATCGGCTGGTATTACGGCAATTTCCCTGCAAATTTGGCGAAGTTTGATTAATTACTGCAGAAGTTATTAATGAGGCTGTTTTGAAATTTGATTTAGAATTATTAAAAGTTTTTCATTTTGACGTCAATTCAGACGTCAATTCTCAACTGTTTTCGATGAAGTTTTGCAGGCACCATTGGCTGTTATTACGGCAACGTCCCTGTAAATTTGGCGAAGTTTGATTAATTACTGCAAAAGTTATTAATGAGCTTGGTTTGAAATTTGATTGAGTATTATTAAAAGTTATTCATTTAGACGTCAATTCAGACGTCAATTCTCAACCGTTTTCGATGTAGTTTTGCAGGCACCATCGGCTGGTATTACGGCAACTTCCGTGTAAATTTGGCGAGGTTTGATTAATTAGTGCAGAAGTTATTAATGAGCTTGGTGTGAAATTTGATTGACTAGTATTAAAAGTTATTCATTTAGACGTCAATTCAGACGTCAATTCTCAACCGTTTTCCATATAGTTTTGCAGGCAACATTGGCTGTTATTACGGCAACTACCCTGTAAATTTGGCGAAGTTTGATTAATTACTGCAAAAGTTATTAATGAGATTGGTGCGAAATTTGATCGAGTATTATTAAAAGTTATTCATTTAGACGTCAATTCAGACATCAATTCTTAACTGTTTTCCATGTAGTTTTGCAGGCACCATCGGCTGGTATTACGGCAACTTCCCTGTAAATTTTGGCGAAGTTTGATTAATTACTGCAAAATTTATTAATGAGACTGGTGTGAAACTTGATTGAGTATTATTAAAAGTTATTCATTTAGACGTCAATTCAGACGTCAATTCTCAACCGTTTTCCATGTAGTTTTGCAGGCAACATCGGCTGTTATTACGGCAACTTCCCTGTAAATTTGGCGAAGTTTGATTAATTACTGCATAAGTTATTAATGAGATTGGTGTGAAATTTGATTGAGTATTATTAAAAGTTATTCATTTAGACGTCAATTCAGACGTCAATTCTCAACCGTTTTCCATGTAGTTTTGCAGGCAACATTGGCTGTTATTACGGCAACTTCACTGTAAATTTGGCGATGTTTGATTAATTACTGCAAAAGTTATTAATGAGATTGGTGTGAAATTTGATTGAGTATTATTAAAAGTTATTCATTTAGACGTCAATTCAGACGTCAATTCTCAATTGTTTTCGATGTAGTATTGCAGGCACCATTGGCTGGTATTACGGCAACTTCCGTGTAATTTTGGCGAAGTCTGATTAATTATTGCAGAAGTTATTAATGAGCTTGGTGTGAAATTTGATTGACTATTATTAAAAGTTATTCATTTAGACGTCAATTCAGACGTCAATTCTCATCCGTTTTCCATGTTGTTTTGCAGGCAACATTGGCTGTTATTACGGCAACTTCCCTGTGAATTTGGCGTAGTTTGATTAATTACTGCAATAGTTATTAATGAGGTTGGTTTGAAATTTGATTGAGTATTATTAAAAGTTATTCATTTAGACGTCAATTCAGACGTCAATTCTCAACCGTTTTCGATGTAGTTTTGCAGGCACCATCGGCTGGTATTACGGCAACTTCCGTGTAAATTTGGCGAAGTTTGATTAATTAGTGCAGAAGTTATTAATGAGCTTTTTGTGAAATTTGATTGACTATTATTAAAAGTTATTCATTTAGACGTCAATTCGGACGTCAATTCTCAACCGTTTTCCATATAGTTTGGCAGGCAACATTGGCTTTTATTACGGCAACTTCCCTGTAAATTTGGCGAAGTTTGATTAATTACTGCAAAAGTTATTAATGAGATTGGTGCGAAATTTGATCGAGTATTATTAAAAGTTATTCATTTAGACGTCAATTCAGACATCAATTCTTAACTGTTTTCCATGTAGTTTTGCAGGCACCATCGGCTGGTATTACGGCAACTTCCCTGTAAATTTGGCGAAGTTTGATTAATTACTGCAAAATTTGTTAATGAGACTGGTGTGAAACTTGATTGAGTATTATTAAAAGTTATTCAATTAGACGTCAATTCAGACGTTAATTCTCAACAGTTTTCCATGTAGTTTTGCAGGCAACATCGGCTGTTATTACGGCAACTTCCCTGTGAATTTGGCGAAGCTTGATTAATTACTGCAAAAGTTATTAATGAGATTGGTTTGAAATTTGATTGAGTATTATTAAAAGTTATTCATTTAGACGTCAATTCAGACGTCAATTCTCAACCGTTTTCGATGTAGTTTTGCAGGCACCATCGGCTGGTATTACGGCAACTTCCGTGTAAATTTGGCGAAGTTTGATTAATTATTGCAGAAGGTATTAATGAGCTGGGTGTGAAATTTGATCGACTATTATTAAAAGTTATTCAT
The DNA here is from genome assembly GCA_964017125.1 of Flabesymbios commensalis. Taxonomy (NCBI): domain Eukaryota; kingdom Metazoa; phylum Annelida; class Polychaeta; order Terebellida; family Flabelligeridae; genus Flabesymbios; species Flabesymbios commensalis. The sequence goes on from CAXHKU010000127.1 coordinate 23,906, forward strand.
TTAGACGTCAATTCAGACGTCAATTCTCAACTTTTTTCGATGAAGTTTTGCAGGCACCATTGGCTGTTATTACGACAACTTCCGTGTAAATTTGGCGAAGTTTGATTTATTACTGCAAAAGTTATTAATGAGATTGGTGCGAAATTTGAGCGAGTATTATTAAAAGTTATTCATTTAGACGTCAATTCAGACATCAATTCTTAACTGTTTTCCATGTAGTTTTGCAGGCACCATCGGCTGGTATTACGGCAACTTCCCTGTAAATTTGGCGAAGTTTGATTAATTACTGCAAAATTTATTAATGAGACTGGCGTGAAACTTGATTGAGTATTATTAAAAGTTATTCATTTAGACGTCAATTCAGACGTTAATTCTCAACCGTTTTCCATGTAGTTTTGCAGGCAACATCGGCTGTTATTACGGCAATTTCCCTGTGAATTTGGCGAAGTTTGCTTAATTTAAACTTTGCGAAGCTTGATTAATTACTGCAAAATGTATTAATGAGATTGGTGTGAAATTTGATTGAGTATTATTAAAAGTTATTCATTTAAACGTCAATTCAGACGTCACTTCTAAACCGTTTTCGATGTAGTTTTGCAGGCACCATCGGCTGCCATTACGGCAACTTCCCTGTAAATTTGGCGAAGTTTGATTAATTACTGCAAAAGTTATTAATGAGATTGGTTTGAAATTTGATTGAGTATTATTAAAAGTTATTCATTTAGACGTCAATTGAGACGTCAATTCTCAACCGTTTTCGATGTAGTTTTGCAGGCACCATCGGCTGGTATTACGGCAACTTCCGTGTAAATTTGGCGAAGTTTGATTAATTATTGCAGAAGGTATTAATGAGCTTGGTGTGAAATTTGATTGACTATTATTAAAAGTTATTCATTTAGACGTCAATCAGACATCAATTCTCAACTTTTTTCCATGTAGTTTTGCAGGCACCATCGGCTGGTATTACGGCAACTTCCCTGCAAATTTGGCGAAGTTTGATTAATTACTGCAGAAGTTATTAATGAGGTTGTTTTGAAATTTGATTTAGAATTATTAAAAGTTATTCATTTAGACGTCAATTCAGACGTCAATTCTCAACCGTTTTCGATGTAGTTTTGCAGGCACCATCGGCTGGTATTACGGCAACTTCCGTGTAAATTTGGCGAAGTTTGATTTATTAGTGCAGAAGTTATTAATGAGCTTGGTGTGAAATTTGATTGACTATTATTAAAAGTTATTCATTTAGACGTCAATTCAGACGTCAATTCTCAACCGTTTTCCATAAAGTTTGGCAGGCAACATTGGCTTTTATTACGGCAACTTCCCTGTAAATTTGGCGAAGTTTGATTAATTACTGCAAAAGTTATTAATGAGATTGGTACGAAATTTGATCGAGTATTATTAAAAGTTATTCATTTAGACGTCAATTCAGACGTCAATTCTCAACCGTTTTCCATGTAGTTTTGCAGTCAACATTGGCTGGTATTAATACAACTTCCCAGTAAATTTGGCGAAGTTTGAATAATTACTGCAAAAGTTATTAATGAGCTTTTTGTGAAATTTGATTGACTATTATTAAAAGTTATTCATTTAGACGTCAATTCAGACGTCAATTTTCAACCGTTTTCGATGTAGTTTTGCAGGCACCATCGGCTGGTATTACGACAACTTCCGTGTAAATTTGGCGAAGTTTGATTAATTAGTGCAGAAGTTATTAATGAGCTTTTTGTGAAATTTGATTGACTATTATTAAAAGTTATTCATTTAGACGTCAATTCGGACGTCAATTCTCAACCGTTTTCCATATAGTTTGGCAGGCAACATTGGCTTTTATTACGGCAACTTCCCTGTAAATTTGGCGAAGTTTGATTAATTACTGCAAAAGTTATTAATGAGATTGGTGCGAAATTTGAGCGAGTATTATTAAAAGTTATTCATTTAGACGTCAATTCAGACATCAATTCTTAACTGTTTTCCATGTAGTTTTGCAGGCACCATCGGCTGGTATTACGGCAACTTCCCTGTAAATTTTGGCGAAGTTTGATTAATTACTGCAAAATTTATTAATGAGACTGGTGTGACACTTGATTGAGTATTATTAAAAGTTATTCATTTAGACGTCAATTCAGACGTCAATTCTCAACCGTTTTCCAGGTAGTTTTACAGGCAACATCGGCTGTTACTACGGCAACTTCCCTGTAAATTTGGCGAAGTTTGATTAATTACTGCATAAGTTATTAATGAGATTGGTGTGAAATTTGATTGAGTATTATTAAAAGTTATTCATTTAGACGTCAATTCAGACGTCAATTCTCAACTGTTTTTGATGTAGTTTTGCAGGCACCATCGGCTGGTATTACGGCAACTTCCGTGTAAATTTGGCGAAGTTTGATTAATTATTGCAGAAGTTATTAATGAGCTTGGTGTGAAAATTGATTTACTATTATTAAAAGTTATTCATTTAGACGTCAATTCAGACGTCAATTCTCATCCGTTTTCCATGTTGTTTTGCAGGCAACATTGGCTGTTATTACGGCAACTTCCCTGTGAATTTAGCGAAGTTTGATTAATTACTGCAAAAGTTATTAATGAGGTTGGTTTGAAATTTGATTGAGTATTATTAAAAGTTATTCATTTAGACGTCAATTCAGACGTCAATTCTCAACCGTTTTCGATGTAGTTATGCAGGCACCATCGGCTGGTATTACGGCAACTTCTGTGTAAATTTGGCGAAGTTTGATTAATTAGTGCAGAAGTTATTAATGAGCTTGGTGTGAAATTTGATTGACTATTATTAAAGTTATTTATTTAGACGTCAATTCAGACGTCAATTCTCAACTGTTTTCGATGTAGTTTTGCAGGCACCATCGGCTGGTATTACGGCAACTTCCGTGTAAATTTGGCGAAGTTTGATTAATTATTGCAGAAGGTATTAATGAGCTTGGTGTGAAATTTGATTGACTATTATTAAAAGTTATTCATTTAAACGTCAATTAAGACGTCAATTCTCATCCGTTTTCCAAGTAGTTTTGCAGGCAACATTGGCTTTTATTACGGCAACTTCCCTGTAAATTTGGCGAAGTTTGATTAATTACTGCAAAAGTTATTAATGAGGTTGGTTTGAATTTTGATTGAGTATTATTCAAAGTTATTCATTTAGACGTCAATTCAGACGTCAATTCTCAAGCCTTTTCTATGTAGTTTTGCAGGCACCATCGGCTGGTATTACGACAACTTCCGTGTAAATTTGGCGAAGTTTGATTAATTAGTGCAGAAGTTATTAATCAGCTTTTTGTGAAATTTGATTGACTATTATTAAAAGTTATTCATTTAGACGTCTATTCGGACGTCAATTCTCAACCGTTTTCCATATAGTTTGGCAGGCAACATTGGCTTTTATTACGGCAACTTCCCTGTAAATTTGGCGAAGTTTGATTAATTACAGCAAAAGTTATTAATGAGATTGGTGCGAAATTTGAGCGAGTATTATTAAAAGTTATTCATTTAGACGTCAATTCAGACATCAATTCTTAACTGTTTTCCATGTAGTTTTGCAGGCACCATCGGCTGGTATTACGGCAACTTCCCTGTAAATTTGGCGAAGTTTGATTAATTACTGCAAAATTTATTAATGAGACTGGTGTGAAACTTGATTGAGTATTATTAAAAGTTATTCATTTAGACGTCAATTCAGACGTTAATTCTCAACCGTTTTCCATGTAGTTTTGCAGGCAGCATCGGCTGTTATTACGGCAACTTCCCTGTGAATATGGCGAAGTTTGCTTAATTTAAACTTTGCGAAGCTTGATTAATTACTGCAAAATGTATTAATGAGATTGGTGTGAAATTTGATTGAGTATTATTAAAATTTATTCATTTAAACGTCAGTTCAGACGTCACTTCTAAACCGTTTTCGATGTAGTTTTGCAGGCACCATCGGCTGGCATTACGGCAACTTCCCTGTAAATTTGGCGAAGTTTGATTAATTACTGCAAAAGTTATTAATGAGATTGGTTTGAAATTTGATTGAGTATTATTAAAAGTTATTCATTTAGACGTCAATTCAGACGTCAATTCTCAACCGTTTTCGATGTAGTTTTGCAGGCACCATCAGCTGGTATTACGGCAACTTCCGTGTAAATTTGGCGAAGTTTGATTAATTATTGCAGAAGGTATTAATGAGCTTGGTGTGAAATTTGATTGACTATTATTAAAAGTTATTCATTTAGACGTCAATTCAGACGTCAATTCTCAACTTTTTTCCATGTAGTTTTGCAGGCACCATCGGCTGGTATTACGGCAACTTCCCTGCAAATTTGGCGAAGTTTGATTAATTACTGCAGAAGTTATTAATGAGGTTGTTTTGAAATTTGATTTAGAATTATTAAAAGTTATTCATTTAGACGTCAATTCAGACGTCAATTCTCAACCGTTTTCGATGTAGTTTTGCAGGCACCATCGGCTGGTATTACGGCAACTTCCGTGTAAATTTGGCGAAGTTTGATTTATTAGTGCAGAAGTTATTAATGAGCTTGGTGTGAAATTTGATTGACTAGTATTAAAAGTTATTCATTTAGACGTCAATTCAGACGTCAATTCTCAACCGTTTTCCACATAGTTTGGAGGCAACATTGGCTGTTATTACGGCAACTACCCTGTAAATTTGGCGAAGTTTGATTAATTACTGCAAAAGTTATTAATGAGATTGGTGCGAAATTTGATCGAGTATTATTAAAAGTTATTCATTTAGACGTCAATTCAGACATCAATTCTTAACTGTTTTCCATGTAGTTTTGCAGGCACCATCGGCTGGTATTACGGCAACTTACCTGTAAATTTTGGCGAAGTTTGATTAATTACTGCATAAGTTATTAATGAGATTGGTGTGAAATTTGATTGAGTATTATTAAAAGTTATTCATTTAGACGTCAATTCAGACGTCAATTCTCAACCGTTTTCCATGTAGTTTTGCAGGCAACATTGGCTGTTATTAATACAGCTTCCCAGTAAATTTGGCGGAGTTTGAATAATTACTGCAAAAGTTATTAATGAGATTGGTGTGAAATTTGATTGAGTATTATTAAAAGTTATTCATTTAGACGTCAATTCAGACGTCAATTCTCAACTGTTTTCGATGTAGTTTTGCAGGCACCATCGGCTGGTATTACGGCAACTTCCGTGTAAATTTGGCGAAGTTTGATTAATTAGTGCAGAAGTTATTAATGAGCTTGGTGTGAAATTTGATTGACTATTATTAAAAGTTATTCGTTTAGACGTCAATTCAGACGTCAATTCTCATCCGTTTCCATGTTGTTTTGCAGGCAACATTGGCTGTTATTACGGCAACTTCCCTGTGAATTTGGCGAAGTTTGATTAATTACTGCAAAAGCTATTAGTGAGGTCGGTTTGTAATTTGATTGAGTATTATTAAAAGTTATTCATTTAGACGTCAATTCAGACGTCAATTCTCAACCGTTTTCGATGTAGTTATGCAGGCACCATCGGCTGGTATTACGGCAACTTCCATGTAAATTTGGCGAAGTTTGATTAATTATTGCAGAAGTTATTAATGAGGTTGGTTTGAATTTTGATTGAGTATTATTAAAAGTTATTCATTTAGACGTCAATTCAGACGTCAATTCTCAACCGTTTTCGATGTAGTTTTGCAGGCACCAACGGCTGGTATTACGGCAACTTCCGTATAAATTTGGCGAAGTTTGATTAATTAGTGCAGAAGTTATTAATGAGCTTTTTGTGAAATTTGATTGACTATTATTAAAAGTTATTCATTTAGACGTCCATTCAGACGTCAATTCTCAACCGTTTTCCATATAGTTTTGCAGGCAACATTGGCTTTTATTACGGCAACTTCCCTGTAAATTTGGCGAAGTTTGATTAATTACTGCAAAAGTTATTAATGAGGTTGGTTTGAATTTTGATTAAGTATTATTCAAAGTTATTCATTTAGACGTCAATTCAGACGTCAATTCTCAAGCCTTTTCTATGTAGTTTTGCAGGCACCATCGGCTGGTATTACGACAACTTCCGTGTAAATTTGGCGAAGTTTGATTAATTAGTGCAGAAGTTATTAATCAGCTTTTTGTGAAATTTGATTGACTATTATTAAAAGTTATTCATTTAGACGTCAATTCGGACGTCAATTCTCAACCGTTTTCCATATAGTTTGGCAGGCAACATTGGCTTTTATTACGGCAACTTCCCTGTAAATTTGGCGAAGTTTGATTAATTACTGCAAAAGTTATTAATGAGATTGGTGCGAAATTTGAGCGAGTATTATTAAAAGTTATTCATTTAGACGTCAATTCAGACATCAATTCTTAACTGTTTTCCATGTAGTTTTGCAGGCACCATCGGCTGGTATTACGGCAACTTCCCTGTAAATTTGGCGAAGTTTGATTAATTACTGCAAAATTTATTAATGAGACTGGTGTGAAACTTGATTGAGTATTATTAAAAGTTATTCATTTAGACGTCAATTCAGACGTTAATTCTCAACCGTTTTCCATGTAGTTTTGCAGGCAACATCGGCTGTTATTACGGCAACTTCCCTGTGAATATGGCGAAGTTTGCTTAATTTAAACTTTGCGAAGCTTGATTAATTACTGCAAAATGTATTAATGAGATTGGTGTGAAATTTGATTGAGTATTATTAAAAGTTATTCATTTAAACGTCAATTCAGACGTCACTTCTAAACCGTTTTCGATGTAGTTTTGCAGGCACCATCGGCTGGCATTACGGCAACTTCCCTGTAAATTTGGCGAAGTTTGATTAATTATTGCAGAAGGTATTAATGAGCTTGGTGTGAAATTTGATTGACTATTATTAAAAGTTATTCATTTAGACGTCAATTCAGACGTTAATTCTCAACTTTTTTCCATGTAGTTTTGCAGGCGCCATCGGCTGGTATTACGGCAACTTCCCTGCAAATTTGGCGAAGTTTGATTAATTACTGCAGAAGTTATAAATGAGGTTGTTTTGAAATTTGATTTAGAATTATTAAAAGTTATTCATTTAGACGTCAATTCAGACGTCAATTCTCAACCGTTTTCGATGTAGTTTTGCAGGCACCATCGGCTGGTATTACGGCAACTTCCGTGTAAATTTGGCGAAGTTTGATTTATTAGTGCAGAAGTTATTAATGAGCTTGGTGTGAAATTTGATTGACTAGTATTAAAAGTTATTCATTTAGACGTCAATTCAGACGTCAATTCTTAACCGTTTTCCACATAGTTTTGCAGGCAACATTGGCTGTTATTACGGCAACTACCCTGTAAATTTGGCGAAGTTTGATTAATTACTGCAAAAGTTATTAATGAGATTGGTGCGAAATTTGATCGAGTATTATTAAAAGTTATTCATTTAGACGTCAATTCAGACATCAATTCTTAACTGTTTTCCATGTAGTTTTGCAGGCACCATCGGCTGGTATTACGGCAACTTCCCTGTAAATTTTGGCGAAGTTTGATTAATTACTGCATAAGTTATTAATGAGATTGGTGTGAAATTTGATTGAGTATTATTAAAAGTTATTCATTTAGACGTCAATTCAGACGTCAATTCTCAACCGTTTTCCATGTAGTTTTGCAGGCAACATTGGCTGTTATTAATACAACTTCCCAGTAAATTTGGCGGAGTTTGAATAATTACTGCAAAAGTTATTAATGAGATTGGTGTGAAATTTGATTGAGTATTATTAAAAGTTATTCATTTAGACGTCAATTCAGACGTCAATTCTCAACTGTTTTTGATGTAGTTTTGCAGGCACCATCGGCTGGTATTACGGCAACTTCCGTGTAAATTTGGCGAAGTTTGATTAATTAGTGCAGAAGTTATTAATGAGCTTGGTGTGAAAATTGATTGACTATTATTAAAAGTTATTCGTTTAGACGACAATTCAGACGTCAATTCTCATCCGTTTCCATGTTGTTTTGCAGGCAACATTGGCTGTTAATACGGCAACTTCCCTGTGAATTTGGCGAAGTTTGATTAATTACTGCAAAAGCTATTAGTGAGGTCGGTTTGAAATTTGATTGAGTATTATTAAAAGTTATTCATTTAGACGTCAATTCAGACGTCAATTCTCAACCGTTTTCGATGTAGTTATGCAGGCACCATCGGCTGGTATTACGGCAACTTCCATGTAAATTTGGCGAAGTTTGATTAATTATTGCAGAAGTTATTAATGAGGTTGGTTTGAATTTTGAATGAGTATTAATAAAAGTTATTCATTTAGACGTCAATTCAGACGTCAATTCTCAACCGTTTTCGATGTAGTTTTGCAGGCACCAACGGCTGGTATTACGGCAACTTCCGTATAAATTTGGCGAAGTTTGATTAATTAGTGCAGAAGTTATTAATGAGCTTTTTGTGAAATTTGATTGACTATTATTAAAAGTTATTCATTTAGACGTCCATTCAGACGTTAATTCTCAACCGTTTTCCATATAGTTTGGCAGGCAACATTGGCTTTTATTACGGCAACTTCCCTGTAAATTTGGCGAAGTTTGATTAATTACTGCAAAAGTTATTAATGAGATTGGTACGAAATTTGATCGAGTATTATTAAAAGTTATTCATTTAGACGTCAATTCAGACACCAATTCTTAACTGTTTTCCATGTAGTTTTGCAGGCACCATCGGCTGGTATTACGGCAACTTCCCTGTAAATTTGGCGAAGTTTGATTAATTACTGCAAAATTAATTAATGAGACTGGTGTGAAACTTGATTGAGTATTATTAAAAGTTATTCATTTAGACGTCAATTCAGACGTTAATTCTCAACCGTTTTCCATGTAGTTTTGCAGGCAACATCGGCTGTTATTACGGCAACTTCCCTGTGAATTTGGCGAAGTTTGATTAATTGCTGCATAAGTTATTAATGAGATTGGTGTGAAATTTGATTGAGTATTATTAAAAGTTATTCATTTAGACGTCAATTCAGACGTCAATTCTCAACCGTTTTCCATGTAGTTTTGCAGTCAACATTGGCTGGTATTAATACAACTTCCCAGTAAATTTGGCGAAGTTTGAATAATTACTGCAAAAGTTATTAATGAGCTTTTTGTGAAATTTGATTGACTATTATTAAAAGTTATTCATTTAGACGTCAATTCAGACGTCAATTCTCAACCGTTTTCGATGTAGTTTTGCAGGCACCATCGGCTGGTATTACGGCAACTGTCGTGTAAATTTGGCGAAGTTTGATTAATTAGTGCAGAAGTTATTAATGAGCTTGGTGTGAAATTTGATTGACTATTATTAAAAGTTATTTATTTAGACGTCAATTCAGACGTCAATTCTCAACTGTTGTCGATGTAGTTTTGCAGGCACCATCGGCTGGTATTACGGCAACTTCCGTGTAAATTTGGCGAAGTTTGATTAATTATTGCAGAAGGTATTAATGAGCTTGGTGTGAAATTTGATTGACTATTATTAAAGTTATTCATTTAGACGTCAATTAAGACGTCAATTCTCATCCGTTTTCCAAGTAGTTTTGCAGGCAACATTGGCTTTTATTACGGCAACTTCCCTGTAAATTTGGCGAAGTTTGATTAATTACTGCAAAAGTTATTAATGAGGTTGGTTTGAATTTTGATTGAGTATTATTAAAAGTTATTCATTTAGACGTCAATTCAGACGTCAATTCTCAAGCCTTTTCTATGTAGTTTTGCAGGCACCATCGGCTGGTATTACGACAACTTCCGTGTAAATTTGGCGAAGTTTGATTAATTAGTGCAGAAGTTATTAATCAGCTTTTTGTGAAATTTGATTGACTATTATTAAACGTTATTCATTTAGACGTCAATTCGGACGTCAATTCTCAACCGTTTTCCATATAGTTTGGCAGGCAACATTGGCTTTTATTACGGCAACTTCCCTGTAAATTTGGCAAAGTTTGATTAATTACTGCAAAAGTTATTAATGAGATTGGTGCGAAATTTGAGCGAGTATTATTAAAAGTTATTCATTTAGACGTCAATTCAGACATCAATTCTTAACTGTTTTCCATGTAGTTTTGCAGGCACCATCGGCTGGTATTACGGCAACTTCCCTGTAAATTTGGCGAAGTTTGATTAATTACTGCAAAATTTATTAATGAGACTGGTGTGAAACTTGATTGAGTATTATTAAAAGTTATTCATTTAGACGTCAATTCAGACGTTAATTCTCAACCGTTTTCCATGTAGTTTTGCAGGCAACATCGGCTGGTATTACGGCAACTTCCGTGTAAATTTGGCGAAGTTTGATTAATTATTGCAGAAGGTATTAATGAGCTTGGTGTGAAATTTGATTGACTATTATTAAAAGTTATTCATTTAGACGTCAATTCAGACGTCAATTCTCAACTTTTTTCCATGTAGTTTTGCAGGCACCATCGGCTGGTATTACGGCAACTTCCCTGCAAATTTGGCGAAGTTTGATTAATTACTGCAGAAGTTATTAATGAGGTTGTTTTGAAATTTGATTTAGAATTATTAAAAGTTATTCATTTAGACGTCAATTCAGACGTCAATTCTCAACCGTTTTCGATGTATTTTTTGCAGGCACCATCGGCTGGTATTACGGCAACTTCCGTGTAAATTTGGCGAAGTTTGATTTATTAGTGCAGAAGTTATTAATGAGCTTGGTGTGAAATTTGATTGACTAGTATTAAAAGTTATTCATTTAGACGTCAATTCAGACGTCAATTCTCAACCGTTTTCCATATAGTTTTGCAGGCAACATTGGCTGTTATTACGGCAACTACCCTGTAAATTTGGCGAAGTTTGATTAATTACTGCAAAAGTTATTAATGAGATTGGTGCGAAATTTGATCGAGTATTATTAAAAGTTATTCATTTAGACGTCAATTCAGACATCAATTCTTAACTGTTTTCCATGTAGTTTTGCAGGTACCATCGGCTGGTATTACGGCAACTTCCCTGTAAATTTTGGCGAAGTTTGATTAATTACTGCATAAGTTATTAATGAGATTGGTGTGAAATTTGATTGAGTATTATTAAAAGTTATTCATTTAGACGTCAATTCAGACGTCAATTCTCAACCGTTTTCCATGTAGTTTTGCAGGCAACATTGGCTGTTATTAATACAACTTCCCAGTAAATTTGGCGGAGTTTGAATAATTACTGCAAAAGTTATTAATGAGATTGGTGTGAAATTTGATTGAGTATTATTAAAAGTTATTCATTTAGACGTCAATTCAGACGTCAATTCTCAATTGTTTTCGATGTAGTTTTGCAGGCACCATCGGCTGGTATTACGGCAACTTCCGTGTAAATTTGGCGAAGTTTGATTAATTATTGCAGAAGGTATTAATGAGCTTGGTGTGAAATTTGATTGACTATTATTAAAAGTTATTCATTTAGACGTCAATTAAGACGTCAATTCTCATCCGTTTTCCATGCAGTTTTGCAGGCAACATTGGCTCTTATTACGGCAACTACCCTGTAAATTTGGCGAAGTTTGATTAATTACTGCAAAAGTTATTAATGAGATTGGTGCGAAATTTGATCGAGTATTATTAAAAGTTATTCATTTAGACGTCAATTCAGACATCAATTCTTAACTGTTTTCCATGTAGTTTTGCAGGCACCATCGGCTGGTATTACGGCAACTTCCCTGTAAATTTTGGCGAAGTTTGATTAATTACTGCATAAGTTATTAATGAGCTTGGTTTGAAATTTGATTGACTATTATTAAAAGTTATTCGTTTAGACGTCAATTCAGACGTCAATTCTCATCCGTTTCCATGTTGTTTTGCAGGCAACATTGGCTGTTATTACGGCAACTTCCCTGTGAATTTGGCGAAGTTTGATTAATTACTGCAAAAGTTATTAATGAGGTTGGTTTGAAATTTGATTGAGTATTATTAAAAGTTATTCATTTAGACGTCAATTCAGACGTCAATTCTCAACCGTTTTCGATGTAGTTATGCAGGCACCATCGGCTGGTATTACGGCAACTTCCGTGTAAATTTGGCGAAGTTTGATTAATTATTGCAGAAGGTATTAATGAGCTTGGTGTGAAATTTGATTGAGTATTATTAAAAGTTATTCATTTAGACGTCAATTAAGACGTCAATTCTCATCCGTTTTCCATGCAGTTTTGCAGGCAACATTGGCTTTTATTACGGCAACTTCCCTGTAAATTTGGCGAAGTTTGATTAATTACTGCAAAAGTTATTAATGAGGTTGGCTTGAATTTTGATTGAGTATTATTAAAAGTTATTCATTTAGACGTCAATTCAGACGTCAATTCTCAACCGTTTTCGATGTAGTTTTGCAGGCACCAACGGCTGGTATTACGGCAACTTCCGTATAAATTTGGCGAAGTTTGATTAATTAGTGCAGAAGTTATTAATGAGCTTTTTGTGAAATTTGATTGACTATTATTAAAAGTTATTCATTTAGACGTCCATTCAGACGTCAATTCTCAACCGTTTTCCATATAGTTTGGCAGGCAACATTGGCTTTTATTACGGCAACTTCCCTGTAAATTTGGCGAAGTTTGATTAATTACTGCAAAAGTTATTAATGAGATTGGTACGAAATTTGATCGAGTATTATTAAAAGTTATTCATTTAGACGTCAATTCAGACATCAATTCTTAACTGTTTTCCATGTAGTTTTGCAGGCACCATCGGCTGGTATTACGGCAACTTCCCTGTAAATTTGGCGAAGTTTGATTAATGTAAACTTTGCGAAGTTTGATTTATTACTGCAAAAATTATTAAAGAGATTGGTGTGAAATTTGATTGAGTATTATTAAAAGTTATTCATTTAGACGTCAATTCAGACGTTAATTCTCAACCGTTTTCCATGTAGTTTTGCAGGCAACATCGGCTGTTATTACGGCAACTTCCCTGTGAATTTGGCGAAGTTTGATTAATTGCTGCATAAGTTATTAATGAGATTGGTGTGAAATTTGATTGAGTATTATTAAAAGTTATTCATTTAGACGTCAATTCAGACGTCAATTCTCAACCGTTTTCCATGTAGTTTTGCAGTCAACATTGGCTGGTATTAATACAACTTCCCAGTAAATTTGGCGAAGTTTGAATAATTACTGCAAAAGTTATTAATGAGCTTTTTGTGAAATTTGATTGACTATTATTAAAAGTTATTCATTTAGACGTCAATTCAGACGTCAATTCTCAACCGTTTTCGATGTAGTTTTGCAGGCACCATCGGCTGGTATTACGGCAACTGTCGTGTAAATTTGGCGAAGTTTGATTAATTAGTGCAGAAGTTATTAATGAGCTTTTTGTGAAATTTGATTGACTATTATTAAAAGTTATTCATTTAGACGTCAATTCAGACGTCAATTCTCAACCGTTTCCCATATAGTTTGGCAGGCAACATTGGCTTTTATTACGGCAACTTCCCTGTAAATTTGGCGAAGTTTGATTAATTACTGCAAAAGTTATTAATGAGATTGGTGCGAAATTTGATCGAGTATTATTAAAAGTTATTCATTTAGACGTCAATTCAGACATCAATTCTTTACTGTTTTCCATGTAGTTTTGCAGGGACCTTCGGCTGGTATTACGACAACTTCCCTGTAAATTTGGCGAAATTTGATTAATTACTGCAAAAGTTATTAATGAGGTTGGTTTGAAATTTGATTGAGTATTATTAAAAGTTATTCATTTAGACGTCAATTCAGACATCAATTCTTAACTGTTTTCCATGTAGTTTTGCAGGCACCATCGGCTGGTACTACGGCAACTTCCCTGTAAATTTGGCGAAGTTTGATTAATTACTGCAAAATTTATTAATGACACTGGTGTGAAACTTGATTGAGTATTATTAAAAGTTATTCATTTAGACGTCAATTCACACGTCAATTCTCAACCGTTTTCGATGTAGTTTTGCAGGTACCATCGGCTGGTATTACGGCAACTTCCGTGTAAATTTGCCGAAGTTTGATTAATTAGTGCAGAAGTTATTAATGAGCTTGGTGTGAAATTTGATTGACTAGTATTAAAAGTTATTCATTTAGACGTCAATTCAGACGTCAATTCTCAACCGTTTTCCATATAGTTTTGCAGGCAACATTGGCTGTTATTACGGCAACTACCCTGTAAATTTGGCGAAGTTTGATTAATTACTGCAAAAGTTATTAATGAGATTGGTTTGAAATTTGCTCGAGTATTATTAAAAGTTATTCATTTAGACGTCAATTCAGACATCAATTCTTAACTGTTTTCCATGTAGTTTTGCAGGCACCATCGGCTGGTATTATGGCAACTTCCCTGTAAATTTTGGCGAAGTTTGATTAATTACTGCAAAATTTATTAATGAGACTGGTGTGAAACTTGATTGAGTATTATTAAAAGTTATTCATTTAGACGTCAATTCAGACGTCAATTCTCAACCGTTTTCCATGTAGTTTTGCTGGCAACATTGGCTGTTATTAATACAACTTCCCAGTAAATTTGGCGGAGTTTGAATAATTACTGCAAAAGTTATTAATGAGATTGGTGTGAAATTTGATTGAGTATTATTAAAAGTTATTCATTTAGACGTCAATTCAGACGTCAATTCTCAACTGTTTTCGATGTAGTTTTGCAGGCACCATCGGCTGGTATTACGGCAACTTCCGTGTAAATTTGGCGAAGTTTGATTAATTAGTGCAGAAGTTTTTAATGAGCTTGGTGTGAAATTTGATTGACTATTATTAAAAGTTATTCATTTAGACGTCAATTCAGACGTCAATTCTCATCCGTTTCCATGTTGTTTTACAGGCAACATTGGCTGTTATTACGGCAACTTCCTTGTGAATTTGGCGAAGTTTGATTAATTACTGCAAAAGTTATTAATGAGGTTGGTTTGAAATTTGATTGAGTATTATTAAAAGTTATTCATTTAGACGTCAATTCAGACGTCAATTCTCAACCGTTTTCGATGTAGTTATGCAGGCACCATCGGCTGGTATTACGGCAACTTCCGTGTAGATTTGGCGAAGTTTGATTAATTAGTGCAGAAGTTATTAATGAGCTTGGTGTGAAATTTGATTGACTATTATTAAAAGTTATTCATTTAGACGTCAATTAGGACGTCAATTCTCATCCGTTTTCCATGCAGTTTTGCAGGCAACATTGGCTTTTATTACGGCAACTTCCCTGTAAATTTGGCGAAGTTTGATTAATTACTGCAAAAGTTATTAATGAGGTTGGTTTGAATTTTGATTGAGTATTATTAAAAGTTATTCATTTAGACGTCAATTCAGACGTCAATTTTCAACCGTTTTCGATGTAGTTTTGCAGGCACCATCGGCTGGTATTACGGCAACTTCCGTATAAATTTGGCGAAGTTTGATTAATTAGTGCAGAAGTTATTAATGAGTTTTTTGTGAAATTTGATTGACTGTTATTAAAAGTTATTCATTTAGACGTCAATTCAGACGTCAATTCTCAACCGTTTTCCATATAGTTTGGCAGGCAACATTGGCTTTTATTACGGCAACTTCCCTGTAAATTTGGCGAAGTTTGATTAATTACTGCAAAAGTTATTAATGAGATTGGTGCGAAATTTGATCGAGTATTATTAAAAGTTATTCATTTAGACGTCAATTCAGACATCAATTCTTAACTGTTTTCCATGTAGTTTTGCGGCACCATCGGCTGGTATTACGGCAACTTCCCTGTAAATTTGGCGAAGTTTGATTAATTACTGCAAAATTAATTAATGAGACTGGTGTGAAACTTGATTGAGTATTAATAAAAGTTATTCATTTAGATGTCAATTCAGACGTTAATTCTCAACCGTTTTCCATGTAGTTTTGCAGGCAACATCGGCTGTTATTACGGCAACTTCCTTGTGAATTTGGCGAAGTTTGATTAATTGCTGCATAAGTTATTAATGAGATTGGTGTGAAATTTGATTGAGTATTATTAAAAGTTATTCATTTAGACGTCAATTCAGACGTCAATTCTCAACCGTTTTCCAAGTTGTTTTGCAGTCAACATTGGCTGGTATTAATACAACTTCCCAGTAAATTTGGCGAAGTTTGAATAATTACTGCAAAAGTTATTAATGAGCTTTTTGTGAAATTTGATTGACTATTATTAAAAGTTATTCATTTAGACGTCAATTCAGACGTCAATTCTCAACCGTTTTCGATGTAGTTTTGCAGGCACCATCGGCTGGTATTACGGCAACTTCCGTGTAAATTTGGCGAAGTTGGATTAATTAGTGCAGAAGTTATTAATGAGCTTTTTGTGAAATTTGATTGACTATTATGAAAAGTTATTCATTTAGACGTCAATTCAGACGTCAATTCTCAACCGTTTTCCATATAGTTTGGCAGGCAACATTGGCTTTTATTACGGCAACTTCCCTGTAAATTTGGCGAAGTTTGATTAATTACTGCAAAAATTATTAATGAGATTGGTGCGAAATTTGATCGAGTATTATTAAAAGTTATTCATTTAGACGTCAATTCAGACATCAATTCTTAACTGTTTTCCATGTAGTTTTGCAGGCACCATCGGCTGGTATTACGGCAACTTCCCTGTAAATTTGGCGAAGTTTGATTAATTACTGCAAAATTTATTAATGAGACTGGAGTGAAACTTGATTGAGTATTATTAAAAGTTATTCATTTAGACGTCAATTCAGACGTTAATTCTCAACCGTTTTCCGTGTAGTTTTGCAGGCAACATCGGCTGTTATTACGGCAACTTCCCTGTGAATTTAGCGAAGTTTGATTAATTGCTGCATAAGTTATTAATGAGATTGGTGTGAAATTTGATTGAGTATTATTAAAAGTTATTCATTTAGACGTCAATTCAGACGTCAATTTTCAACCGTTTTCCATGTAGTTTTGCTGGCAACATTGGCTGTTATTAATACAACTTCCCAGTAAATTTGGCGGAGTTTGAATAATTACTGCAAAAGTTATTAATGAGATTGGTGTGAAATTTGATTGAGTATTATTAAAAGTTATTCATTTAGACGTCAATTCAGACGTCAATTCTCAACTGTTTTCGATGTAGTTTTGCAGGCACCATCGGCTGGTATTACGGCAACTTCCGTGTAAATTTGGCGAAGTTTGATTAATTAGTGCAGAAGTTTTTAATGAGCTTGGTGTGAAATTTGATTGACTATTATTAAAAGTTATTCATTTAGACGTCAATTCAGACGTCAATTCTCATCCGTTTCCATGTTGTTTTATAGGCAACATTGGCTGTTATTACGGCAACTTCCTTGTGAATTTGGCGAAGTTTGATTAATTACTGCAAAAGTTATTAATGAGGTTGGTTTGAAATTTGATTGAGTATTATTAAAAGTTATTCATTTAGACGTCAATTCAGACGTCAATTCTCAACCGTTTTCGATGTAGTTATGCAGGCACCATCGGCTGGTATTACGGCAACTTCCGTGTAGATTTGGCGAAGTTTGATTAATTAGTGCAGAAGTTATTAATGAGCTTGGTGTGAAATTTGATTGACTATTATTAAAAGTTATTCATTTAGACGTCAATTAGGACGTCAATTCTCATCCGTTTTCCATGCAGTTTTGCAGGCAACATTGGCTTTTATTACGGCAACTTCCCTGTAAATTTGGCGAAGTTTGATTAATTACTGCAAAAGTTATTAATGAGGTTGGTTTGAATTTTGATTGAGTATTATTAAAAGTTATTCATTTAGACGTCAATTCAGACGTCAATTTTCAACCGTTTTCGATGTAGTTTTGCAGGCACCATCGGCTGGTATTACGGCAACTTCCGTATAAATTTGGCGAAGTTTGATTAATTAGTGCAGAAGTTATTAATGAGCTTTTTGTGAAATTTGATTGACTGTTATTAAAAGTTATTCATTTAGACGTCAATTCAGACGTCAATTCTCAACCGTTTTCCATATAGTTTGGCAGGCAACATTGGCTTTTATTACGGCAACTTCCCTGTAAATTTGGCGAAGTTTGATTAATTACTGCAAAAGTTATTAATGAGATTGGTGCGAAATTTGATCGAGTATTATTAAAAGTTATTCATTTAGACGTCAATTCAGACATCAACTCTTAACTGTTTTCCATGTAGTTTTGCGGCACCATCGGCTGGTATTACGGCAACTTCCCTGTAAATTTGGCGAAGTTTGATTAATTACTGCAAAATTAATTAATGAGACTGGTGTGAAACTTGATTGAGTATTATTAAAAGTTATTCATTTAGATGTCAATTCAGACGTTAATTCTCAACCGTTTTCCATGTAGTTTTGCAGGCAACATCGGCTGTTATTACGGCAACTTCCTTGTGAATTTGGCGAAGTTTGATTAATTGCTGCATAAGTTATTAATGAGATTGGTGTGAAATTTGATTGAGTATTATTAAAAGTTATTCATTTAGACGTCAATTCAGACGTCAATTCTCAACCGTTTTCCAAGTTGTTTTGCAGTCAACATTGGCTGGTATTAATACAACTTCCCAGTAAATTTGGCGAAGTTTGAATAATTACTGCAAAAGTTATTAATGAGCTTTTTGTGAAATTTGATTGACTATTATTAAAAGTTATTCATTTAGACGTCAATTCAGACGTCAATTCTCAACCGTTTTCGATGTAGTTTTGCAGGCACCATCGGCTGGTATTACGGCAACTTCCGTGTAAATTTGGCGAAGTTGGATTAATTAGTGCAGAAGTTATTAATGAGCTTTTTGTGAAATTTGATTGACTATTATGAAAAGTTATTCATTTAGACGTCAATTCAGACGTCAATTCTCAACCGTTTTCCATATAGTTTGGCAGGCAACATTGGCTTTTATTACGGCAACTTCCCTGTAAATTTGGCGAAGTTTGATTAATTACTGCAAAAATTATTAATGAGATTGGTGCGAAATTTGATCGAGTATTATTAAAAGTTATTCATTTAGACGTCAATTCAGACATCAATTCTTAACTGTTTTCCATGTAGTTTTGCAGGCACCATCGGCTGGTATTACGGCAACTTCCCTGTAAATTTGGCGAAGTTTGATTAATTACTGCAAAATTTATTAATGAGACTGGTGTGAAACTTGATTGAGTATTATTAAAAGTTATTCATTTAGACGTCAATTCAGACGTTAATTCTCAACCGTTTTCCGTGTAGTTTTGCAGGCAACATCGGCTGTTATTACGGCAACTTCCCTGTGAATTTGGCGAAGTTTGATTAATTGCTGCATAAGTTATTAATGAGATTGGTGTGAAATTTGATTGAGTATTATTAAAAGTTATTCATTTAGACGTCAATTCAGACGTCAATTTTCAACCGTTTTCCATGTAGTTTTGCAGGCAACCTTGGCTGTTATTAATACAACTTCCCAGTAAATTTGGCGAAGTTTGAATAATTACTGCAAAAGTTATTAATGAGATTGGTGTTAAATTTTATTGAGTATTATTAAAAGTTATTCATTTAGACGTCAATTCAGACGTCAATTCTCAACTGTTTTCGATGTAGGTTTGCAGGCACCATCGGCTGGTATTACGGCAACTTCCGTGTAAATTTGGCGAAGTTTGATTAATTATTGCAGAAGTTATTAATGAGCTTGGTGTGAAATTTGATTGACTATTATTAAAAGTTATTCATTTAGACGTCAATTCAGACGTCAATTCTCATCCGTTTTCCATGTAGTTTTGCAGGCAACATTGGCTGTTATTACGACAACTTCCCTGTAAATTTGGCGAAGTTTGATTAATTACTACAAAAGTTATTAATGAGGTTGGTTTGAAATTTGATTGAGTATTATTAAAAGTTATTTATTTAGACGTCAATTCAGACATCAATTCTTAACTGTTTTCCATGTAGTATTGCAGGCACCATCGGCTGGTACTACGGCAACTTCCCTGTAAATTTGGCGAAGTTTGATTAATTACTGCAAAATTTATTAATGAGACTGGTGTGAAACTTGATTGAGTATTATTAAAAGTTATTCATTTAGACGTCAATTCAGACGTCAATTCTCAACCGTTTTCCATGTAGTTTTGCAGGCAACATCGGCTGATATTACGTCAACTTCCCTGTAAATTTGGCGAAGTCTGATTAATTACTGCATAAGTTATTAATGAGATTGGTGTGAAATTTGATTGAGTATTATTGAAAGTTATTCATTTAGACGTCAATTCAGATGTCAATTCTCAACCGTTTTCCATGTAGTTTTGCAGGCACCATCGGCTGGTATTACGGCAACTTCCGAGTAAATTTGGCGAAGTTTGATTAATTATTGCAGAAGTTATTAATGAGCTTGGTGTAAAATTTGATTGAGTATTATTAAAAGTTATTCATTTAGACGTCAATTCAGACGTCAATTCTCAACCGCTTTCCATGTAGTTTTGCAGGCAACATTGGCTGTTATTACGGTAGCTTCCCTGTAAATTTGGCAAAGTTTGATTAATTACTGCAACAGTTATTAATGACATTGGTGTGAAATTTGATTGAGCATTATTAAAAGTTATTCATTTAGATGTAAATTCAGACGTCAATTCTCAACCGTTTTCCATGTAGTTTTGCAGGAACATCGGCTGTTATTACGGCAACTTCCCTGTAAATTTGGCGAAGTTTGATTGATTACTGCATAAGTTATTAATGAGATTAGTGTGAAATTTGATTGAGTATTATTAAAAGTTATTCATTTACACGTCAATTCAGACGTCAATTCTTAACCGTTTTCCATGTAATTTCGCAGACACCATCGGCTGGTATTACGGCAACTGCCCTGTAAATTTGGCGAAGTTTGATTAATTACTGCAAAAGTTATTAATGAGATTGGTGTGAAATTTGATTGAGTATTATTAAAAGTTATTCATTTAGACGTCAATTCAGACGTCAATTCTCAACCGTTTTCCATGTAGTTTTGCAGGCAACATCGGCTGTTATTACGGCAATTTCCCTGTAAATTTGGCGAAGTTTGATTAATTACTGCATAAGTTATTAATGAGATTGGTGTAAATTTGATTGAGTATTATTAAAAGTTATTCATTTAGACGTCAATTCAGACGTCAATTCTCAACCGTTTTCCATGTAGTTTTGCAGGCAACATCGGCTGTTATTACGGCAACTTCCCTGTAAATTTGGCGAAGTTTGATTAATTTCTGCAAAAGTTATTTATGAGATTGGCTTGAAATTTGATTGAGTAATATTAAAAGTTATTCATTTAGACGTCAATTCAGACGTCAATTTCAACCGTTTTCCATGTAGTTTGCAGAGGCACCATCGGCTGGTATTACGGAGACTTCCGTGTAAATTTGGCGAAGTTTGATTAATTATCGCAGAAGTTATTAATGAACTTGGTGTGAAATTTGATTGAGTATTATTAAAAGTTATTCATTTAGACGTCAATTCAGACGTCAATTCTCAAACCGTTTTCCATGTAGTTTTGCAGGCACCATCGGCTGTTATTACGGTAGCTTCCCTGTAAATTTGGCGAAGTTTGATTAATTACTGCATAAGTTATTAATGAGATTGGTGTGAAATTTGATTGAGTATTATTAAAAGTTATTCATTTAGACGTCAATTCAGACGTCAATTCTTAACTGTTTTCCATGTAGTTTTGCAGGCACCATCGGCTGGAATTTCGGCAACTCCCCTGTAAATTTGGCGAAGTTTGATTAATTACTGCAAAAGTTATTAATGAGATTTGTGTGAAATTTGATTGAGTATTATTAAAAGTTATTCATTTAGACGTCAATTCAGACGTCAATTCTCAACCGTTTTCAATGTAGTTTTGTAGGCAAAATCGGCTGTTATTACGGCAACTTCCCTGTAAATTTGGCAAAGTTTGATTAATGTAAACTTTGCGAAGTTTGATTTATTACTGCAAAAATTATTAAAGAGATTGGTGTGAAATTTGATTGAGTATTATTAAAAGTTATTCATTTAAATGTCAATTCAGACGTCACTTCTCAACCGTTTTCCATGTAATTTTGCAGACACCATCGGCTGGTATTACGGCAACTTCCCTATAAATTTGGCGAAGTTCGATTAATTTCTGCAAAAGTTATTTATGAGATTGGTTTGAAATTTGATTGAGTAATATTAAAAGTTATTTATTTAGACGTCAATTCAGACGTCAATTTTCAATCGTTTTCCATTTAGTTTTGCAGGCACCATCGGCTGGTATTACGGCAACTTCCGTGTAAATTTGGCGAAGTTTGATTAATTATCGCAGAAGTTATTAATGAACTTGGTGTGAAATTTGCTTGAGTATTATTAAAAGTTATTCATTTAGACGTCAATTCAGACGTCAATTCTTAACTGTTTTCTATGTAGTTTTGCAGGCACCATCGGCTGGAATTACGGCAACTTCCCTGTAAATTTGGCAAAGTTTGATTAATTTCTGCAAAAGTTATTTATGAGATTGGCTTGAAATTTGATTGAGTATTATTTAAAGTTATTCATTTAGACGTCAATTCAGACGTCAATTCTTAACTGTTTTCCATGTAGTTTTGCAGGCACCATCGGCTGGTATTACGGAGACTTCCGTGTAAATTTGGCGAAGTTTGATTAATTATCGCAGAAGTTATTAATGAACTTGGTGTGAAATTTGATTGAGTATTATTAAAAGTTATTCATTTAGACGTCAATTCAGGCGTCAATTCTCAACCGTTTTCTATGTAGTTTTGCAGGCACCATCGGCTGGAACTATGGCAACTTCCCTGTAAATTTGGCGAAGTTTGATTAATTTCTGCAAAAGTTATTTATGAGATTGGTTTGAAATTTGATGGAGTAATATTAAAAGTTATTCATTTAGACGTCAATTCAGACGTCAATTCTTAACTGTTTCCCATGTAGTTTTGCAGGCACCATCGGCTGGTATTACGGAGACTTCCGTGTAAATTTGGCGAAGTTTGATTAATTATCGCAGAAGTTATTAATGAACTTGGTGTGAAATTTGATTGAGTAATATTAAAAGTTATTCATTTAGACGTCAATTCAGACGTCAATTCTCAACCGTTTTCCATGTAGTTTTGCAGGCACCATCGGCTGGTATTACGGCAACTTCCGTGTAAATTTGGCGAAGTTTGATTAATTACTGCAAAAGTTATTAATGAGCTTGGTGTAAAATTTGATTGAGTATTATTAAAAGTTATTTATTTAGACGTCAATTCAGACGTCAATTTTCAATCGTTTTCCATTTAGTTTTGCAGGCACCATCGGCTGGTATTACGGCAACTTCTGTGTAAATTTGGCGAAGTTTGATTAATTATCGCAGAAGTTATTAATGATCTTGGTGTGACATTTGATTGAGTATTATTAAAAGTTATTCATTTAGACGTCAATTCAGACGTCAATTCTTAACGGTTTTCTATGTAGTTTTGCAGGCACCATCGGCTGGAACTATGGCAACTTCCCTGTAAATTTGGCGAAGTTTGATTAATTTCTGCAAAAGTTATTTATGAGATTGGTTTGAAATTTGATTGAGTAATATTAAAAGTTATTCATTTAGACGTCAATTCAGACGTCAATTTTCAACCGTTTCCCATGTAGTTTTGCAGGCACCATCGGCTGGAATTTCGGCAACTTCCCTGTAAATTTGGCGAAGTTTGATTAATTACTGCAAAAGTTATTAATGAGATTTGTGTGAAATTTGATTGAGTATTATTAAAAGTTATTCATTTAGACGTCAATTCAGACGTCAATTCTCAACCGTTTTCCATGTAGTTTTGTAGGCAAAATCGGCTGTTATTACGGCAACTTCCCTGTAAATTTGGCAAAGTTTGATTAATGTAAACTTTGCGAAGTTTGATTTATTACTGCAAAAATTATTAAAGAGATTGGTGTGAAATTTGATTGAGTATTATTAAAAGTTATTCATTTAAATGTCAATTCAGACGTCAATTCTAACTGTTTTCTATGTAGTTTTGAAGGCACCATCGGCTGGAATTACGGCAACTTCCCTGTAAATTTGGCGAAGTTTGATTAATTTCTGCAAAAGTTATTTATGAGATTGGCTTGAAATTTGATTGAGTATTATTAAAAGTTATTCATTTAGACGTCAATTCAGACGTCAATTCTCAACCGTTTTCCATGTAGTTTTGCAGGCACCATCGGCTGGTATTACGGCAATTTCCGTGTAAATTTGGCGAAGTTTGATTAATTACTGCAAAAGTTATTAATGAGCTTGGTGTAAAATTTGATTGAGTATTATTAAAAGTTATTCATTTAGACGTCAATTCAGACGTCAATTCTCATCCGTTTTCCATGTAGTTTTGCAGGCAACATTGGCTGTTATTACGACAACTTCCCTGTAAATTTGGCGAAGTTTGATTAATTACTGCAAAAGTTATTAATGAGGTTGGTTTGAAATTTGATTGAGTATTATTAAAAGTTATTCATTTAGACGTAAATTCAGACGTCAATTCTCAACTGTTTTCCATGTAGTTTTGCAGGAACATCGGCTGTTATTACGGCAACTTCCCTGTAAATTTGGCGAAGTTTGATTAATTACTGCATAAGTTATTAAGGAGATTAGTGTGAAATTTGATTGAGTATTATTAAAAGTTATTCATTTAGACGTCAATTCAGACATCAATTCTTAACTGTTTTCCATGTAGTTTTGCAGGCACCATCGGCTGGTACTACGGCAACTTCCCTGTAAATTTGGCGAAGTTTGATTAATTACTGCAAAATTTATTAATGAGACTGGTGTGAAATTTGATTGAGTATTATTAAAAGTTATTCATTTAGACGTCAATTCAGACGTCAATTCTTAACTGTTTTCCATGTAGTTTTGCAGGCAACATCGGCTGTTATTACGGCAATTTCCCTGTAAATTTGGCGAAGTTTGATTAATTATCGCAGAAGTTATTAATGAACTTGGTGTGAAATTTGATTGAGTATTATTAAAAGTTATTCATTTAGACGTCAATTCAGACGTCAATTCTCAACCGTTTTCCATGTAGTTTTGCAGGCACCATCGGCTGTTATTACGGTAGCTTCCCTGTAAATTTGGCGAAGTTTGATTAATTACTGCATAAGTTATTAATGAGATTGGTGTGAAATTTGATTGAGTATTATTAAAAGTTATTCATTTAGACGTCAATTCAGACGTCAATTCTTAAATGTTTTCCATGTAGTTTTGCAGGCACCATCGGCTGGAATTTCGGCAACTCCCCTGTAAATTTGGCGAAGTTTGATTAAATACTGCAAAAGTTATTAATGAGATTTGTGTGAAATTTGATTGAGTATTATTAAAAGTTATTCATTTAGACGTCAATTCAGACGTCAATTCTCAACCGTTTTCAATGTAGTTTTGTAGGCAAAATCGGCTGTTATTACGGCAACTTCCCTGTAAATTTGGCAAAGTTTGATTAATGTAAACTTTGCGAAGTTTGATTTATTACTGCAAAAATTATTAAAGAGATTGGTGTGAAATTTGATTGAGTATTATTAAAAGTTATTCATTTAAATGTCAATTCAGACGTCACTTCTCAACCGTTTTCCATGTAATTTTGCAGACACCATCGGCTGGTATTACGGCAACTTCCCTATAAATTTGGCGAAGTTCGATTAATTTCTGCAAAAGTTATTTATGAGATTGGTTTGAAATTTGATTGAGTAATATTAAAAGTTATTTATTTAGACGTCAATTCAGACGTCAATTTTCAACCGTTTTCCATTTAGTTTTGCAGGCACCATCGGCTGGTATTACGGCAACTTCCGTGTAAATTTGGCGAAGTTTGATTAATTATCGCAGAAGTTATTAATGAACTTGGTGTGAAATTTGATTGAGTATTATTAAAAGTTATTCATTTAGACGTCAATTCAGACGTCAATTCTTAACTGTTTTCTATGTAGTTTTGCAGGCACCATCGGCTGGAATTACGGCAACTTCCCTGTAAATTTGGCAAAGTTTGATTAATTTCTGCAAAAGTTATTTATGACATTGGCTTGAAATTTGATTGAGTATTATTAAAAGTTATTCATTTAGACGTCAATTCAGACGTCAATTCTTAACTGTTTTCCATGTAGTTTTGCAGGCACCATCGGCTGGTATTACGGAGACTTCCGTGTAAATTTGGCGAAGTTTGATTAATTATCGCAGAAGTTATTAATGAACTTGGTGTGAAATTTGATTGAGTATTATTAAAAGTTATTCATTTAGACGTCAATTCAGACGTCAATTCTCAACCGTTTTCCATGTAGTTTTGCAGGCACAATCGGCTGGTATTACGGCAACTTCCGTGTAAATTTGGCGAAGTTTGATTAATTACTGCAAAATTTATTAATGAGCTTGGTGTAAAATTTGATTGAGTATTATTAAAAGTTATTCATTTAGACGTCAATTCAGACGTCAATTCTAAACCGCTTCCCATGTAGTTTCGCAGGCAACATTGGCTGTTATTACGGTAGCTTCCCTGTAAATTTGGCGAAGTTTGATTAATTACTGCATAAGTTATTAATGAGATTGGTGTGAAATTTGATTGAGTATTATTAAAAGTTATTCATTTAGACGTCAATTCAGACGTCAATTCTTAACTGTTTTCTATGTAGTTTTGCAGGCACCATCGGCTGGAATTACGGCAACTTCCCTGTAAATTTGGCAAAGTTTGATTAATTTCTGCAAAAGTTATTTATGAGATTGGCTTGAAATTTGATTGAGTATTATTAAAAGTTATTCATTTAGACGTCAATTCAGACGTCAATTCTTAACTGTTTTCCATGTAGTTTTGCAGGCACCATCGGCTGGTATTACGGAGACTTCCGTGTAAATTTGGCGAAGTTTGATTAATTATCGCAGAAGTTATTAATGAACTTGGTGTGAAATTTGATTGAGTATTATTAAAAGTTATTCATTTAGACGTCAATTCAGACGTCAATTCTCAACCGTTTTCCATGTAGTTTTGCAGGCACCATCGGCTGGTATTACGGCAACTTCCGTGTAAATTTGGCGAAGTTTGATTAATTACTGCAAAAGTTATTAATGAGCTTGGTGTAAAATTTGATTGAGTATTATTAAAAGTTATTCATTTAGACGTCAATTCAGACGTCAATTCTAAACCGCTTCCCATGTAGTTTCGCAGGCAACATTGGCTGTTATTACGGTAGCTTCCCTGTAAATTTGGCGAAGTTTGATTAATTACTGCATAAGTTATTAATGAGATTGGTGTGAAATTTGATTGAGTATTATTAAAAGTTATTCATTTAGACGTCAGTTCAAACGTCAATTTTCAACCGTTTTCCATGTAGTTTTGCAGGCACCATCGGCTGGTATTACGGCAACTTCCGTGTAAATTTGGCGAAGTTTGACTAATTACTGCATAAGTTATTAATGAACTTGGTGTGACATTTGATTGAGTATTATTAAAAGTTATTCATTTAGACGTCAATTCAGACGTCAATTCTTAACGGTTTTCTATGTAGTTTTGCAGGCACCATCGGCTGGAACTATGGCAACTTCCCTGTAAATTTGGCGAAGTTTGATTAATTTCTGCAAAAGTTATTTATGAGATTGGTTTGAAATTTGATTGAGTAATATTAAAAGTTATTCATTTAGACGTCAATTCAGACGTCAATTTTCAACCGTTTCCCATGTAGTTTTGCAGGCACCATCGGCTGGAATTTCGGCAACTTCCCTGTAAATTTGGCGAAGTTTGATTAATTACTGCAAAAGTTATTAATGAGCTTGGTGTAAAATTTGATTGAGTATTATTAAAAGTTATTCATTTAGACGTCAATTCAGACGTCAATTCTCATCCGTTTTCCATGTAGTTTTGCAGGCAACATTGGCTGTTATTACGACAACTTCCCTGTAAATTTGGCGAAGTTTGATTAATTACTGCAAAAGTTATTAATGAGGTTGGTTTGAAATTTGATTGAGTATTATTAAAAGTTATTCATTTAGACGTAAATTCAGACGTCAATTCTCAACCGTTTTCCATGTAGTTTTGCAGGAACATCGGCTGTTATTACGGCAACTTCCCTGTAAATTTGGCGAAGTTTGATTAATTACTGCATAAGTTATTAATGAGATTAGTGTGAAATTTGATTGAGTATTATTAAAAGTTATTCATTTAGACGTCAATTCAGACATCAATTCTTAACTGTTTTCCATGTAGTTTTGCAGGCACCATCGGCTGGTACTACGGCAACTTCCCTGTAAATTTGGCGAAGTTTGATTAATTACTGCAAAATTTATTAATGAGACTGGTGTGAAACTTGATTGAGTATTATTAAAAGTTATTCATTTAGACGTCAATTCAGACGTCAATTCTCAACCGTTTTCCATGTAGTTTTGCAGGCAACATCGGCTGATATTACGTCAACTTCCCTGTAAATTTGGCAAAGTTTGATTAATTACTGCATAAGTTATTAATGAGATTGGTGTGAAATTTGATTGAGTATTATTAAAAGTTATTCATTTAGACGTCAATTCAGATGTCAATTCTCAACCGTTTTCCATGTAGTTTTGCAGGCACCATCGGCTGGTATTACGGCAACTTCCGTGTAAATTTGGCGAAGTTTGATTAATTACTGCAAAAGTTATTAATGAGCTTGGTGTAAAATTTGATTGAGTATTATTAAAAGTTATTCATTTAGACGTCAATTCAGACGTCAATTCTCAACCGCTTTCCATGTAGTTTTGCAGGCAACATTGGCTGTTATTACGGTAGCTTCCCTGTAAATTTGGCAAAGTTTGATTAATTACTGCAAAAGTTATTAATGAGATTGGTGTGAAATTTGATTGAGTATTATTAAAAGTTATTCATTTAGACGTCAATTCAGACGTCAATTCTCAACCGTTTTCCATGTAGTTTTGCAGGAACATCGGCTGTTATTACGGCAACTTCCCTGTAAATTTGGCGAAGTTTGATTAATTACTGCATAAGTTATTAATGAGATTAGTGTGAAATTTGATTGAGTATTATTAAAAGTTATTCATTTACACGTCAATTCAGACGTCAATTCTTAACCGTTTTCCATGTAATTTCGCAGACACCATCGGCTGGTATTACGGCAACTGCCCTGTAAATTTGGCGAAGTTTGATTAATTACTGCAAAAGTTATTAATGAGGTTGGTTTGAAATTTGATTGAGTATTATTAAAAGTTATTCATTTAGACGTAAATTCAGACGTCAATTCTCAACCGTTTTCCATGTAGTTTTGCAGGAACATCGGCTGTTATTACGGCAACTTCCCTGTAAATTTGGCGAAGTTTGATTAATTACTGCATAAGTTATTAATGAGATTAGTGTGAAATTTGATTGAGTATTATTAAAAGTTATTCATTTAGACGTCAATTCAGACATCAATTCTTAACTGTTTTCCATGTAGTTTTGCAGGCACCATCGGCTGGTACTACGGCAACTTCCCTGTAAATTTGGCGAAGTTTGATTAATTACTGCAAAATTTATTAATGAGACTGGTGTGAAACTTGATTGAGTATTATTAAAAGTTATTCATTTAGACGTCAATTCAGACGTCAATTCTCAACCGTTTTCCATGTAGTTTTGCAGGCAACATCGGCTGATATTACGTCAACTTCCCTGTAAATTTGGCAAAGTTTGATTAATTACTGCATAAGTTATTAATGAGATTGGTGTGAAATTTGATTGAGTATTATTAAAAGTTATTCATTTAGACGTCAATTCAGATGTCAATTCTCAACCGTTTTCCGTGTAGTTTGGCAGGCACCATCGGCTGGTATTACGGCAACTTCCGTGTAAATTTGGCGAAGTTTGATTAATTACTGCAAAAGTTATTAATGAGCTTGGTGTAAAATTTGATTGAGTATTATTAAAAGTTATTCATTTAGACGTCAATTCAGACGTCAATTCTCAACCGCTTTCCATGTAGTTTTGCAGGCAACATTGGCTGTTATTACGGTAGCTTCCCTGTAAATTTGGCAAAGTTTGATTAATGTAAACTTTGCGAAGTTTGATTTATTACTGCAAAAATTATTAAAGAGATTGGTGTGAAATTTGATTGAGTATTATTAAAAGTTATTCATTTAAATGTCAATTCAGACGTCACTTCTCAACCGTTTTCCATGTAATTTTGCAGACACCATCGGCTGGTATTACGGCAACTTCCCTATAAATTTGGCGAAGTTCGATTAATTTCTGCAAAAGTTATTTATGAGATTGGTTTGAATTTGATTGAGTAATATTAAAAGTTATTTATTTAGACGTCAATTCAGACGTCAATTTTCAACCGTTTTCCATTTAGTTTCGCAGGCACCATCGGCTGGTATTACGGCAACTTCCGTGTAAATTTGGCGAAGTTTGATTAATTATCGCAGAAGTTATTAATGAACTTGGTGTGAAATTTGATTGAGTATTATTAAAAGTTATTCATTTAGACGTCAATTCAGACGTCAATTCTTAACTGTTTTCTATGTAGTTTTGCAGGCACCATCGGCTGGAATTACGGCAACTTCCCTGTAAATTTGGCGAAGTTTGATTAATTTCTGCAAAAGTTATTTATGAGATTGGCTTGAAATTTGATTGAGTATTATTAAAAGTTATTCATTTAGACGTCAATTCAGACGTCAATTCTTAACTGTTTTCCATGTAGTTTTGCAGGCACCATCGGCGGGTATTACGGAGACTTCCGTGTAAATTTGGCGAAGTTTGATTAATTATCGCAGAAGTTATTAATGAACTTGGTGTGAAATTTGATTGAGTATTATTAAAAGTTATTCATTTAGATGTCAATTCAGACGTCAATTTTCAACCGTTTTCCATGTAGTTGTGCAGGCACCATCGGCTGGTATTACGGCAACTTCCGTGTAAATTTGGCGAAGTTTGATTAATTACTGCAAAAGTTATTAATGAGCTTGGTGTAAAATTTGATTGAGTATTATTAAAAGTTATTCATTTAGACGTCAATTCAGACGTCAATTCTAAACCGCTTCCCATGTAGTTTCGCAGGCAGCATTGGCTGTTATTACGGTAGCTTCCCTGTAAATTTGGCGAAGTTTGATTAATTACTGCATAAGTTATTAATGAGATTGGTGTGAAATTTGATTGAGTATTATTAAAAGTTATTCATTTAGACGTCAGTTCAGACGTCAATTTTCAACCGTTTTCCATGTAGTTTTGCAGGCACCATCGGCTGGTATTACGGCAACTTCCGTGTAAATTTGGCGAAGTTTGATTAATTATCGCAGAAGTTATTAATGAACTTGGTGTGACATTTGATTGAGTATTATTAAAAGTTATTCATTTAGACGTCAATTCAGACGTCAATTCTTAACGGTTTTCTATGTAGTTTTGCAGGCACCATCGGCTGGAACTATGGCAACTTCCCTGTAAATTTGGCGGAGTTTGATTAATTTCTGCAAAAGTTATTTATGAGATTGGTTTGAAATTTGATTGAGTAATATTAAAAGGTATTCATTAGACGTCAATTCAGACGTCAATTTTCAACCGTTTCCCATGTAGTTTTGCAGGCACCATCGGCTGGAATTTCGGCAACTTCCCTGTAAATTTGGCGAAGTTTGATTAATTACTGCAAAAGTTATTAATGAGATTTGTGTGAAATTTGATTGAGTATTATTAAAAGTTATTCTTTTAGACGTCAATTCAGACGTCAATTCTCAACCGTTTTCCATGTAGTTTTGTAGGCAAAATCGGCTGTTATTACGGCAACTTCCCTGTAAATTTGGCAAAGTTTGATTAATGTAAACTTTGCGAAGTTTGATTTATTACTGCAAAAATTATTAAAGAGATTGGTGTGAAATTTGATTGAGTATTATTAAAAGTTATTCATCTAAATGTCAATTCAGACGTCAATTCTTAACTGTTTTCCATGTAGTTTTGAAGGCACCATCGGCTGGAATTACGGCAACTTCCCTGTAAATTTGGCGAAGTTTGCTTAATTTCTGCAAAAGTTATTTATGAGATTGGCTTAAAATTTGATTTAGTATTATTAAAAGTTATTCATTTAGACGTCAATTCAGACGTCAATTCTCAACCGTTTTCCATGTAGTTTTGCAGGCAACATTGGCTGTTATTACGACAACTTCCCTGTAAATTTGGCGAAGTTTGATTAATTACTGCAAAAGTTATTAATGAGATTAGTGTGAAATTTGATTGAGTATTATTAAAAGTTATTCATTTAGACGTCAATTCAGACATCAATTCTTAACTGTTTTCCATGTAGTTTTGCAGGCACCATCGGCTGGTACTACGGCAACTTCCCTGTAAATTTGGCGAAGTTTGATTAATTACTGCAAAATTTATTAATGAGACTGGTGTGAAACTTGATTGAGTATTATTAAAAGTTATTCATTTAGACGTCAATTCAGACGTCAATTCTCAACCGTTTTCCATGTAGTCTTGCAGGCAACATCGGCTGATATTACGTCAACTTCCCTGTAAATTTGGCAAAGTTTGATTAATTACTGCATAAGTTATTAATGAGATTGGTGTGAAATTTGATTGAGTATTATTAAAAGTTATTCATTTAGACGTCAATTCAGATGTCAATTCTCAACCGTTTTCCATGTAGTTTTGCAGGCACCATCGGCTGGTATTACGGCAACTTTCGTGTAAATTTGGCGAAGTTTGATTAATTACTGCAAAAGTTATTAATGAGCTTGGTGTAAAATTTGATTGAGTATTATTAAAAGTTATTCATTTAGACGTAAATTCAGACGTCAATTCTCAACCGTTTTCCATGTAGTTTTGCAGGAACATCGGCTGTTATTACGGCAACTTCCCTGTAAATTTGGCGAAGTTTGATTAATTACTGCATAAGTTATTAATGAGATTAGTGTGAAATTTGATTGAGTATTATTAAAAGTTATTCATTTACACGTCAATTCAGACGTCAATTCTTAACCGTTTTCCATGTAATTTCGCAGACACCATCGGCTGGTATTACGGCAACTGCCCTGTAAATTTGGCGAAGTTTGATTAATTACTGCAAAAGTTATTAATGAGATTGGTGTGAAATTTGATTGAGTATTATTAAAAGTTATTCATTTAGACGTCAATTCAGACGTCAATTCTCAACCGTTTTCCATGTAGTTTTGCAGGCAACATCGGCTGTTATTACGGCAATTTCCCTGTAAATTTGGCGAAGTTTGATTAATTACTGCATAAGTTATTAATGAGATTGGTGTTAAATTTGATTGAGTATTATTAAAAGTTATTCATTTAGACGTCAATTCAGACGTCAATTCTTAACTGTTTTCTATGTAGTTTTGCAGGCACCATCGGCTGGAATTACGGCAACTTCCCTGTAAATTTGGCGAAGTTTGATTAATTTCTGCAAAAGTTATTTATGAGATTGGCTTGAAATTTGATTGAGTAATATTAAAAGTTATTCATTTAGACGTCAATTCAGACGTCAATTTTCAACCGTTTTCCATGTAGTTTTGCAGGCACCATCGGCTGGTATTACGGCAACTTCCGTGTAAATTTGGCGAAGTTTGATTAATTACTGCAAAAGTTATTAATGAGCTTGGTGTAAAATTTGATTGAGTATTATTAAAAGTTATTCATTAAGACGTCAATTCAGACGTCAATTCTCAACCGCTTCCCATGTAGCTTCGCAGGCAACATTGGCTGTTATTACGGTAGCTTCCCTGTAAATTTGGCGAAGTTTGATTAATTACTGCATAAGTTATTAATGAGATTGGTGTGAAATTTGATTGAGTATTATTAAAAGTTATTCATTTAGACGTCAATTCAGACGTCAATTCTTAACTGTTTTCCATGTAGTTTTGCAGGCACCATCGGCTGGAATTTCGGCAACTCCCCTGTAAATTTGGCGAAGTTTGATTAATTACTGCAAAAGTTATTAATGAGATTTGTGTGAAATTTGATTGAGTATTATTAAAAGTTATTCATTTAGACGTCAATTCAGACGTCAATTCTCAACCGTTTTCAATGTAGTTTTGTAGGCAAAATCGGCTGTTATTACGGCAACTTCCCTGTAAATTTGGCAAAGTTTGATTAATGTAAACTTTGCGAAGTTTGATTTATTACTGCAAAAATTATTAAAGAGATTGGTGTGAAATTTGATTGAGTATTATTAAAAGTTATTCATTTAAATGTCAATTCAGACGTCACTTCTCAACCGTTTTCCATGTAATTTTGCAGACACCATCGGCTGGTATTACGCCAACTTCCCTATAAATTTGGCGAAGTTCGATTAATTTCTGCAAAAGTTATTTATGAGATTGGTTTGAAATTTGATTGAGTAATATTAAAAGTTATTTATTTAGACGTCAATTCAGACGTCAATTTTCAACCGTTTTCCATTTAGTTTCGCAGGCACCATCGGCTGGTATTACGGCAACTTCCGTGTAAATTTGGCGAAGTTTGATTAATTATCGCAGAAGTTATTAATGAACTTGGTGTGAAATTTGATTGAGTATTATTAAAAGTTATTCATTTAGACGTCAATTCAGACGTCAATTCTTAACTGTTTTCTATGTAGTTTTGCAGGCACCATCGGCTGGAATTACGGCAACTTCCCTGTAAATTTGGCGAAGTTTGATTAATCTCTGCAAAAGTTATTTATGAGATTGGCTTGAAATTTGATTGAGTATTATTAAAAGTTATTCATTTAGACGTCAATTCAGACGTCAATTCTTAACTGTTTTCCATGTAGTTTTGCAGGCACCATCGGCTGGTATTACGGAGACTTCCGTGTAAATTTGGCGAAGTTTGATTAATTATCGCAGAAGTTATTAATGAACTTGGTGTGAAATTTGATTGAGTATTATTAAAAGTTATTCATTTAGATGTCAATTCAGACGTTAATTCTCAACTGTTTTCTATGTAGTTTTGCAGGCACCATCGGCTGGTATTACGGCAACTTCTCTGTAAATTTGGCGAAGTTTGATTAATTTCTGCAAAAGTTATTTATGAGATTGGCTTGAAATTTGATTGAGTATTATTAAAAGTTATTCATTTAGACGTCAATTCAGACGTCAATTCTTAACTGTTTTCCATGTAGTTTTGCAGGCACCATCGGCTGGTATTACGGAGACTTCCGTGTAAATTTGGCGAAGTTTGATTAATTATCGCAGAAGTTATTAATGAACTTGGTGTGAAATTTGATTGAGTATTATTAAAAGTTATTCATTTAGACGTCAATTCAGACGTCAATTCTCAACCGCTTCCCATGTAGTTTCGCAGGCAACATTGGCTGTTATTACGGTAGCTTCCCTGTAAATTTGGCGAAGTTTGATTAATTACTGCATAAGTTATTAATGAGATTGGTGTGAAATTTGATTGAGTATTATTAAAAGTTATTCATTTAGACGTCAATTCAGACGTCAATTCTTAACTGTTTTCCATGTAGTTTTGCAGGCACCATCGGCTGGAATTTCGGCAACTCCCCTGTAAATTTGGCGAAGTTTGATTAATTACTGCAAAAGTTATTAATGAGATTTGTGTGAAATTTGATTGAGTATTATTAAAAGTTATTCATTTAGATGCCAATTCAGACGTCAATTCTCAACCGTTTTCAATGTAGTTTTGTAGGCAAAATCGGCTGTTATTACGGCAACTTCCCTGTAAATTTGGCAAAGTTTGATTAATGTAAACTTTGCGAAGTTTGATTTATTACTGCCAAAAATTATTAAAGAGATTGGTGTGAAATTTGATTGAGTATTATTAAAAGTTATTCATTTAGACGTCAATTCAGACGTCACTTCTCAACCGTTTTCCATGTAATTTTGCAGACACCATCGGCTGGTATTACGGCAACTTCCCTATAAATTTGGCGAAGTTCGATTAATTTCTGCAAAAGTTATTTATGAGATTGGTTTGAAATTTGATTGAGTAATATTAAAAGTTATTTATTTAGACGTCAATTCAGACGTCAATTTTCAACCGTTTTCCATTTAGTTTTGCAGGCACCATCGGCTGGTATTACGGCAACTTCCGTGTAAATTTGGCGAAGTTTGATTAATTACTGCAAAAGTTATTAATGAGCTTGGTGTAAAATTTGATTGAGTATTATTAAAAGTTATTCATTTAGACGTCAATTCAGACGTCAATTCTCAACCGCTTCCCATGTAGTTTCGCAGGCAACATTGGCTGTTATTACGGTAGCTTCCCTGTAAATTTGGCGAAGTTTGATTAATTACTGCATAAGTTATTAATGAGATTGGTGTGAAATTTGATTGAGTATTATTAAAAGTTATTCATTTAGACGTCAATTCAGACGTCAATTCTTAACTGTTTTCCATGTAGTTTTGCAGGCACCATCGGCTGGAATTTCGGCAACTCCCCTGTAAATTTGGCGAAGTTTGATTAATTACTGCAAAAGTTATTAATGAGATTTGTGTGAAATTTGATTGAGTATTATTAAAAGTTATTCATTTAGACGTCAATTCAGACGTCAATTCTCAACCGTTTTCAATGTAGTTTTGTAGGCAAAATCGGCTGTTATTACGGCAACTTCCCTGTAAATTTGGCAAAGTTTGATTAATGTAAACTTTGCGAAGTTTGATTTATTACTGCAAAAATTATTAAAGAGATTGGTGTGAAATTTGATTGAGTATTATTAAAAGTTATTCATTTAAATGTCAATTCAGACGTCACTTCTCAACCGTTTTCCATGTAATTTTGCAGACACCATCGGCTGGTATTACGCCAACTTCCCTATAAATTTGGCGAAGTTCGATTAATTTCTGCAAAAGTTATTTATGAGATTGGTTTGAAATTTGATTGAGTAATATTAAAAGTTATTTATTTAGACGTCAATTCAGACGTCAATTTTCAACCGTTTTCCATTTAGTTTCGCAGGCACCATCGGCTGGTATTACGGCAACTTCCGTGTAAATTTGGCGAAGTTTGATTAATTATCGCAGAAGTTATTAATGAACTTGGTGTGAAATTTGATTGAGTATTATTAAAAGTTATTCATTTAGACGTCAATTCAGACGTCAATTCTTAACTGTTTTCTATGTAGTTTTGCAGGCACCATCGGCTGGAATTACGGCAACTTCCCTGTAAATTTGGCGAAGTTTGATTAATTTCTGCAAAAGTTATTTATGAGATTGGCTTGAAATTTGATTGAGTATTATTAAAAGTTATTCATTTAGACGTCAATTCAGACGTCAATTCTTAACTGTTTTCCATGTAGTTTTGCAGGCACCATCGGCTGGTATTACGGAGACTTCCGTGTAAATTTGGCGAAGTTTGATTAATTATCGCAGAAGTTATTAATGAACTTGGTGTGAAATTTGATTGAGTATTATTAAAAGTTATTCATTTAGATGTCAATTCAGACGTTAATTCTCAACTGTTTTCTATGTAGTTTTGCAGGCACCATCGGCTGGTATTACGGCAACTTCTCTGTAAATTTGGCGAAGTTTGATTAATTTCTGCAAAAGTTATTTATGAGATTGGCTTGAAATTTGATTGAGTATTATTAAAAGTTATTCATTTAGACGTCAATTCAGACGTCAATTCTTAACTGTTTTCCATGTAGTTTTGCAGGCACCATCGGCTGGTATTACGGAGACTTCCGTGTAAATTTGGCGAAGTTTGATTAATTATCGCAGAAGTTATTAATGAACTTGGTGTGAAATTTGATTGAGTATTATTAAAAGTTATTCATTTAGACGTCAATTCAGACGTCAATTCTCAACCGCTTCCCATGTAGTTTCGCAGGCAACATTGGCTGTTTATTACGGTAGCTTCCCTGTAAATTTGGCGAAGTTTGATTAATTACTGCATAAGTTATTAATGAGATTGGTGTGAAATTTGATTGAGTATTATTAAAAGTTATTCATTTAGACGTCAATTCAGACGTCAATTCTTAACTGTTTTCCATGTAGTTTTGCAGGCACCATCGGCTGGAATTTCGGCAACTCTCCTGTAAATTTGGCGAAGTTTGATTAATTACTGCAAAAGTTATTAATGAGATTTGTGTGAAATTTGATTGAGTATTATTAAAAGTTATTCATTTAGATGTCAATTCAGACGTCAATTCTCAACCGTTTTCAATGTAGTTTTGTAGGCAAAATCGGCTGTTATTACGGCAACTTCCCTGTAAATTTGGCAAAGTTTGATTAATGTAAACTTTGCGAAGTTTGATTTATTACTGCAAAAATTAATCAAGAGATTGGTGTGAAATTTGATTGAGTATTATTAAAAGTTATTCATTTAGACGTCAATTCAGACGTCACTTCTCAACCGTTTTCCATGTAATTTTGCAGACACCATCGGCTGGTATTACGGCAACTTCCCTATAA
Source organism: Flabesymbios commensalis (assembly GCA_964017125.1). NCBI lineage: Eukaryota > Metazoa > Annelida > Polychaeta > Terebellida > Flabelligeridae > Flabesymbios > Flabesymbios commensalis. Next base: position 62,067 of record CAXHKU010000127.1, read on the forward strand.
ATTTGGCGAAGTTCGATTAATTTCTGCAAAAGTTATTTATGAGTTTGGTTTGAAATTTGATTGAGTAATATTAAAAGTTATTTATTTAGACGTCAATTCAGACGTCAATTTTCAACCGTTTTCCATTTAGTTTTGCAGGCACCATCGGCTGGTATTACGGCAACTTCCGTGTAAATTTGGCGAAGTTTGATTAATTATCGCAGAAGTTATTAATGAACTTGGTGTGAAATTTGATTGAGTATTATTAAAAGTTATTCATTTAGACGTCAATTCAGACGTCAATTCTTAACTGTTTTCTATGTAGTTTTGCAGGCACCATCGGCTGGAATTACGGCAACTTCCCTGTAAATTTGGCGAAGTTTGATTAATTTCTGCAAAAGTTATTTATGAGATTGGCTTGAAATTTGATTGAGTATTATTAAAAGTTATTCATTTAGACGTCAATTCAGACGTCAATTCTTAACTGTTTTCCATGTAGTTTTGCAGGCACCATCGCCTGGTATTACGGAGACTTCCGTGTAAATTTGGCGAAGTTTGATTAATTATCGCAGAAGTTATTAATGAACTTGGTGTGAAATTTGATTGAGTATTATTAAAAGTTATTCATTTAGACGTCAATTCAGACGTCAATTCTCAACCGTTTTCCATGTAGTTTTGCAGGCACCATCGGCTGGTATTACGGCAACTTCCGTGTAAATTTGGCGAAGTTTGATTAATTACTGCAAAAGTTATTAATGAGCTTGGTGTAAAATTTGATTGAGTATTATTAAAAGTTATTCATTTAGACGTCAATTCAGACGTCAATTCTTAACTGTTTTCCATGTAGTTTTGCAGGCACCATCGGCTGGAATTTCGGCAACTCCCCTGTAAATTTGGCGAAGTTTGATTAATTACTGCAAAAGTTATTAATGAGATTTGTGTGAAATTTGATTGAGTATTATTAAAAGTTATTCATTTAGACGTCAATTCAGACGTCAATTCTCAACCGTTTTCAATGTAGTTTTGTAGGCAAAATCGGCTGTTATTACGGCAACTTCCCTGTAAATTTGGCAAAGTTTGATTAATGTAAACTTTGCGAAGTTTGATTTATTACTGCAAAAATTATTAAAGAGATTGGTGTGAAATTTGATTGAGTATTATTAAAAGTTATTCATTTAAATGTCAATTCAGACGTCACTTCTCAACCGTTTTCCATGTAATTTTGCAGACACCATCGGCTGGTATTACGCCAACTTCCCTATAAATTTGGCGAAGTTCGATTAATTTCTGCAAAAGTTATTTATGAGATTGGTTTGAAATTTGATTGAGTAATATTAAAAGTTATTTATTTAGACGTCAATTCAGACGTCAATTTTCAACCGTTTTCCATTTAGTTTCGCAGGCACCATCGGCTGGTATTACGGCAACTTCCGTGTAAATTTGGCGAAGTTTGATTAATTATCGCAGAAGTTATTAATGAACTTGGTGTGAAATTTGATTGAGTATTATTAAAAGTTATTCATTTAGACGTCAATTCAGACGTCAATTCTTAACTGTTTTCTATGTAGTTTTGCAGGCACCATCGGCTGGAATTACGGCAACTTCCCTGTAAATTTGGCGAAGTTTGATTAATTTCTGCAAAAGTTATTTATGAGATTGGCTTGAAATTTGATTGAGTATTATTAAAAGTTATTCATTTAGACGTCAATTCAGACGTCAATTCTTAACTGTTTTCCATGTAGTTTTGCAGGCACCATCGGCTGGTATTACGGAGACTTCCGTGTAAATTTGGCGAAGTTTGATTAATTATCGCAGAAGTTATTAATGAACTTGGTGTGAAATTTGATTGAGTATTATTAAAAGTTATTCATTTAGATGTCAATTCAGACGTTAATTCTCAACTGTTTTCTATGTAGTTTTGCAGGCACCATCGGCTGGTATTACGGCAACTTCTCTGTAAATTTGGCGAAGTTTGATTAATTTCTGCAAAAGTTATTTATGAGATTGGCTTGAAATTTGATTGAGTATTATTAAAAGTTATTCATTTAGACGTCAATTCAGACGTCAATTCTTAACTGTTTTCCATGTAGTTTTGCAGGCACCATCGGCTGGTATTACGGAGACTTCCGTGTAAATTTGGCGAAGTTTGATTAATTATCGCAGAAGTTATTAATGAACTTGGTGTGAAATTTGATTGAGTATTATTAAAAGTTATTCATTTAGACGTCAATTCAGACGTCAATTCTCAACCGCTTCCCATGTAGTTTCGCAGGCAACATTGGCTGTTTATTACGGTAGCTTCCCTGTAAATTTGGCGAAGTTTGATTAATTACTGCATAAGTTATTAATGAGATTGGTGTGAAATTTGATTGAGTATTATTAAAAGTTATTCATTTAGACGTCAATTCAGACGTCAATTCTTAACTGTTTTCCATGTAGTTTTGCAGGCACCATCGGCTGGAATTTCGGCAACTCCCCTGTAAATTTGGCGAAGTTTGATTAATTACTGCAAAAGTTATTAATGAGATTTGTGTGAAATTTGATTGAGTATTATTAAAAGTTATTCATTTAGATGTCAATTCAGACGTCAATTCTCAACCGTTTTCAATGTAGTTTTGTAGGCAAAATCGGCTGTTATTACGGCAACTTCCCTGTAAATTTGGCAAAGTTTGATTAATGTAAACTTTGCGAAGTTTGATTTATTACTGCAAAAATTAATCAAGAGATTGGTGTGAAATTTGATTGAGTATTATTAAAAGTTATTCATTTAGACGTCAATTCAGACGTCACTTCTCAACCGTTTTCCATGTAATTTTGCAGACACCATCGGCTGGTATTACGGCAACTTCCCTATAAATTTGGCGAAGTTCGATTAATTTCTGCAAAAGTTATTTATGAGATTGGTTTGAAATTTGATTGAGTAATATTAAAAGTTATTTATTTAGACGTAAATTCAGACGTCAATTTTCAACCGTTTTCCATTTAGTTTTGCAGGCACCATCGGCTGGTATTACGGCAACTTCCGTGTAAATTTGGCGAAGTTTGATTAATTATCGCAGAAGTTATTAATGAACTTGGTGTGAAATTTGATTGAGTATTATTAAAAGTTATTCATTTAGACGTCAATTCAGACGTCAATTCTCAACTGTTTTCTATGTAGTTTTGCAGGCACCATCGGCTGGAATTACGGCAACTTCCCTGTAAATTTGGCGAAGTTTGATTAATTTCTGCAAAAGTTATTTATGAGATTGGCTTGAAATTTGATTGAGTATTATTAAAAGTTATTCATTTAGACGTCAATTCAGACGTCAATTCTTAACTGTTTTCCATGTAGTTTTGCAGGCACCATCGCCTGGTATTACGGAGACTTCCGTGTAAATTTGGCGAAGTTTGATTAATTATCGCAGAAGTTATTAATGAACTTGGTGTGAAATTTGATTGAGTATTATTAAAAGTTATTCATTTAGACGTCAATTCAGACGTCAATTCTCAACCGTTTTCCATGTAGTTTTGCAGGCACCATCGGCTGGTATTACGGCAACTTCCGTGTAAATTTGGCGAAGTTTGATTAATTACTGCATAAGTTATTAATGAGATTGGTGTGAAATTTGATTGAGTATTATTAAAAGTTATTCATTTAGACGTCAATTCAGACGTCAATTCTTAACTGTTTTCCATGTAGTTTTGCAGGCACCATCGGCTGGAATTTCGGCAACTCTCCTGTAAATTTGGCGAAGTTTGATTAATTACTGCAAAAGTTATTAATGAGATTTGTGTGAAATTTGATTGAGTATTATTAAAAGTTATTCATTTAGATGTCAATTCAGACGTCAATTCTCAACCGTTTTCAATGTAGTTTTGTAGGCAAAATCGGCTGTTATTACGGCAACTTCCCTGTAAATTTGGCAAAGTTTGATTAATGTAAACTTTGCGAAGTTTGATTTATTACTGCAAAAATTAATCAAGAGATTGGTGTGAAATTTGATTGAGTATTATTAAAAGTTATTCATTTAGACGTCAATTCAGACGTCACTTCTCAACCGTTTTCCATGTAATTTTGCAGACACCATCGGCTGGTATTACGGCAACTTCCCTATAAATTTGGCGAAGTTCGATTAATTTCTGCAAAAGTTATTTATGAGTTTGGTTTGAAATTTGATTGAGTAATATTAAAAGTTATTTATTTAGACGTCAATTCAGACGTCAATTTTCAACCGTTTTCCATTTAGTTTTGCAGGCACCATCGGCTGGTATTACGGCAACTTCCGTGTAAATTTGGCGAAGTTTGATTAATTATCGCAGAAGTTATTAATGAACTTGGTGTGAAATTTGATTGAGTATTATTAAAAGTTATTCATTTAGACGTCAATTCAGACGTCAATTCTTAACTGTTTTCTATGTAGTTTTGCAGGCACCATCGGCTGGAATTACGGCAACTTCCCTGTAAATTTGGCGAAGTTTGATTAATTTCTGCAAAAGTTATTTATGAGATTGGCTTGAAATTTGATTGAGTATTATTAAAAGTTATTCATTTAGACGTCAATTCAGACGTCAATTCTTAACTGTTTTCCATGTAGTTTTGCAGGCACCATCGCCTGGTATTACGGAGACTTCCGTGTAAATTTGGCGAAGTTTGATTAATTATCGCAGAAGTTATTAATGAACTTGGTGTGAAATTTGATTGAGTATTATTAAAAGTTATTCATTTAGACGTCAATTCAGACGTCAATTCTCAACCGTTTTCCATGTAGTTTTGCAGGCACCATCGGCTGGTATTACGGCAACTTCCGTGTAAATTTGGCGAAGTTTGATTAATTACTGCAAAAGTTATTAATGAGCTTGGTGTAAAATTTGATTGAGTATTATTAAAAGTTATTCATTTAGACGTCAATTCAGACGTCAATTCTTAACTGTTTTCCATGTAGTTTTGCAGGCACCATCGGCTGGAATTTCGGCAACTCCCCTGTAAATTTGGCGAAGTTTGATTAATTACTGCAAAAGTTATTAATGAGATTTGTGTGAAATTTGATTGAGTATTATTAAAAGTTATTCATTTAGACGTCAATTCAGACGTCAATTCTCAACCGTTTTCAATGTAGTTTTGTAGGCAAAATCGGCTGTTATTACGGCAACTTCCCTGTAAATTTGGCAAAGTTTGATTAATGTAAACTTTGCGAAGTTTGATTTATTACTGCAAAAATTATTAAAGAGATTGGTGTGAAATTTGATTGAGTATTATTAAAAGTTATTCATTTAAATGTCAATTCAGACGTCACTTCTCAACCGTTTTCCATGTAATTTTGCAGACACCATCGGCTGGTATTACGCCAACTTCCCTATAAATTTGGCGAAGTTCGATTAATTTCTGCAAAAGTTATTTATGAGATTGGTTTGAAATTTGATTGAGTAATATTAAAAGTTATTTATTTAGACGTCAATTCAGACGTCAATTTTCAACCGTTTTCCATTTAGTTTCGCAGGCACCATCGGCTGGTATTACGGCAACTTCCGTGTAAATTTGGCGAAGTTTGATTAATTATCGCAGAAGTTATTAATGAACTTGGTGTGAAATTTGATTGAGTATTATTAAAAGTTATTCATTTAGACGTCAATTCAGACGTCAATTCTTAACTGTTTTCTATGTAGTTTTGCAGGCACCATCGGCTGGAATTACGGCAACTTCCCTGTAAATTTGGCGAAGTTTGATTAATTTCTGCAAAAACTATTTATGAGATTGGCTTGAAATTTGATTGAGTATTATTAAAAGTTATTCATTTAGACGTCAATTCAGACGTCAATTCTTAACTGTTTTCCATGTAGTTTTGCAGGCACCATCGGCTGGTATTACGGAGACTTCCGTGTAAATTTGGCGAAGTTTGATTAATTATCGCAGAAGTTATTAATGAACTTGGTGTGAAATTTGATTGAGTATTATTAAAAGTTATTCATTTAGATGTCAATTCAGACGTTAATTCTCAACTGTTTTCTATGTAGTTTTGCAGGCACCATCGGCTGGTATTACGGCAACTTCTCTGTAAATTTGGCGAAGTTTGATTAATTTCTGCAAAAGTTATTTATGAGATTGGCTTGAAATTTGATTGAGTATTATTAAAAGTTATTCATTTAGACGTCAATTCAGACGTCAATTCTTAACTGTTTTCCATGTAGTTTTGCAGGCACCATCGGCTGGTATTACGGAGACTTCCGTGTAAATTTGGCGAAGTTTGATTAATTATCGCAGAAGTTATTAATGAACTTGGTGTGAAATTTGATTGAGTATTATTAAAAGTTATTCATTTAGACGTCAATTCAGACGTCAATTCTCAACCGCTTCCCATGTAGTTTCGCAGGCAACATTGGCTGTTTATTACGGTAGCTTCCCTGTAAATTTGGCGAAGTTTGATTAATTACTGCATAAGTTATTAATGAGATTGGTGTGAAATTTGATTGAGTATTATTAAAAGTTATTCATTTAGACGTCAATTCAGACGTCAATTCTTAACTGTTTTCCATGTAGTTTTGCAGGCACCATCGGCTGGAATTTCGGCAACTCCCCTGTAAATTTGGCGAAGTTTGATTAATTACTGCAAAAGTTATTAATGAGATTTGTGTGAAATTTGATTGAGTATTATTAAAAGTTATTCATTTAGATGTCAATTCAAGTTATTCATTTAGACGTCAATTCAGACGTCAATTCTTAACTATTTTCCATGTAGTTTTGCAGGCACCATCGGCTGGTATTACGGTAACTTCCCTGTAAATTTGGCGAAGTTTGATTAATTACTGCAAAAGTTATATAATGAGATTGGCGTGAAATTTGATTGAGTATTATTAAAAGTTATTCATTTAGACGTCAATTCAGACGTCAATTCTCAACCGTTTTCGATGTAGTTTTGCAGGCACCATCGGCTGGTATTACGACAACTTCTGTGTAAATTTGGCGAAGTTTGATTAATTACTGCAAAAGTTATTAATGAGATTGGTGTGAAATTTGATTGAGTATTATTAAAAGTTATTCATTTAAACGTCAATGCAGACGTTAATTCTCAACCGTTTTCCATGTACTTTTGCAGGCACCATCGGCTGGTATTACGGCAACTGCCCTGTAAATTTGACGAAGTTTGGTTAATTACTGCAAAAGTTATTAATGAGCTTGGTGTAAAATTTGATTGACTATTATTAAAAGTTATTCATTTAGACGTCAATTCAGACGTCATTTCTCAACCGTTTTCCATGTAATTTTGCAGGCACCATTGGCTGTTATTACGGCAACTGCCCTGTAAATTTGGCAAAGATTGATTAATTACTGCAAAAGTTATTAATGAGATTGGTGTGAAATTTGATTGAGTATTATTAAAAGTTATTCATTTAAACGTCAATTCAGACGTGAATTCTCAATCGTTTCCCATGTAGTTTTGCAGGCAACATTGGCTGTTATTACGGCAACTGCCCTGTAAATTTGGCGAAGTTTGATTAATTACTGCAAAAGTTATTAATGAGATTGGTTTAAAATTTGATTGAGTATTATTAAAAGTTATTTATTTAGACGTCAATTCAAACGTCAATTCTCAACCGTTTTCCATGTAGTTTTGCAGGCAACATTGGCTGTTATTATGGAAACTCCCCTGTAAATTTGGCGAAGTTTGATTAATTACTGCAAAAGTTATTAATGAGATTGGTGTGAAATTTGATTGAGTATTATTAAAAGTTATTCATTTAGACGTCAATTCAGACGTCAATTCTCAACTATTTTCCATGTAGTTTTGCAGGCACCATCGGCTGGTATTACGGTAACTTCCCTGTAAATTTGGCGAAGTTTGATTAATTACTGCAAAAGTTATTAATGAGATTGATGTGAAATTTGATTGTGTATTATTACAAGTTATTCATTTAGACGTCAATTCAGACGTCAATTCTCAACCGTTTTCCATGTAGTTTTGCAGGCAACATCGGCTGTTATTACGGCAACTTCCTGTAAATTTGGCGAAGTTTGATTAATTACTGCATAAGTTATTAATGAGATTGGTGTGACATTTGATTAAGTATTATTAAAAGTTATTCATTTAGACGTCAATTCAGACGTCAATTCTCAACTATTTTCCATGTAGTTTTGCAGGCACCATCGGCTGGTATTACGGTAACTTCCCTGTAAATTTGGCGAAGTTTGATTAATTACTGCAAAAGTTATATAATGAGATTGGCGTGAAATTTGATTGAGTATTATTAAAAGTTATTCATTTAGACGTCAATTCAGACGTCAATTCTCAACCGTTTTCGATGTAGTTTTGCAGGCACCATCGGCTGGTATTACGACAACGTCTGTGTAAATTTGGCGAAGTTTGATTAATTATTGCAGAAGTTATTAATGAGCTTGGTGTGAAATTTGATTGACTATTATTAAAAGTTATTCATTTAAACGTCAATTCAGACGTGAATTCTCAACCGTTTCCCATGTAGTTTTGCAGGCAACATTGGCTGTTATTACGGCAACTGCCCTGTAAATTTGGCGAAGTTTGATTAATTACTGCAAAAGTTAATAATGAGATTGGTGTGAAATTTGATTGAGTATTATTAAAAGTTATTCATTTAGACGTCAATTCAGACGTCAATTCTCAACCGTTTTCCATGTAGTTTTGCAGGCACCATCGGCTGATATTACGACAACTGCCCTGTAAATTTGGCGAAGTTTGATTAATTACTGCAAAAGTTATTAATGAGATTGATGTGAAATTTGATTGTGTATTATTACAAGTTATTCATTTAGACGTCAATTCAGACGTCAATTCTCAACCGTTTTCCATGTAGTTTTGCAGGCAACATCGGCTAGTATTACGGCAACTTCCCTGTAAATTTGGCAAAGTTTGATTAATGTAAACTTGGCGAAGTTTGATTGATTACTGCATAAGCTATTAATGAGATTGGTGTGAAATTTGATTAACTATTATTAAAAGCTATTCATTTAGACGTCAATTCAGACGTCAATTCTCAACTGTTTTCCATGTAGTTTTGCAGTCACCATCGGCTGGTATTACGGCGACTTCCCTGTAAATTTGGCAAAGTTTGATTAATTACTGCAAAATTTATATAATGAAATTGGTGTGAAATTTGATTGAGTATTATTCAAAGTTATTCATTTAGACGTCAATTCAGACGTCAATTCTCAACCGTTTTCCATGTAGTTTTGCAGACAACATTGGCTGCTATTATGGAAACTTCCCTGTAAATTTGACGAAGTTTGATTAACTACTTCAAAAATTATTAAAGAGATTGGTGTGAAATTTGATCGAGTATTATTAAAAGTTATTCATTTAAACGTCAATTTAGACGTCACTTCTGAACTGTTTTCCATGTAATTTTGCAGACACCATCGGCTGGTATTACGGCAACTGCCCTGTAAATTTGGCGAAGTTTGAGTAATTACTGCGAAAGTTATTAATGAGATTGGTTTAAAATTTGATTGAGTATTATTAAAAGTTATTTATTTAGACGTCAATTTAAACGTCAATTCTCAACCGTTTTCCATGTAGTTTTGCAGGCAACATTGGCTGTTATTATGGAAACTCCCCTGTAAATTTGGCGAAGTTTGATTAATTATGTCTCCTACATGTACCGGTAAACAGAGGAACAAAAGAGAAGGGTTTGGCCGGTGAACATTTTATTGATACAATCATTCAAAATGTAACATAAGAATAAACAATAGAAACAGTGTCTGACATTCAATGTGTTATTTTAACATCAAAATTACTGTTCATATTGTGATTCCAAGAATCGCCGAAGGCGGCCACATGAACTATAAAGTGAAACATAGTAAAACCTAAGCATTATGTAATACAATAGTGGTATCATTGATGTCTTTGAAAATGGGTGGGTGGGTGATGGAAATTTAGAAGGATTTAACACGGTACTGAACTGGACACAGCCGACAGAAAAGTGAAGCGAGCGTCGTCGCACGTGTTTCCACGGTGTACGGGGTTGAGGCGGCTGATCCAATCAGATCCGTGTCCGGTCAGCTACGCGGTCCGCATGGCGGGGTGAGCAGGGCATGTCATAAAAGATTCAAATCTATTTAGATAAGGTAAGATGAAAGCTTCCAGCGTCCGGGATGCGCGGCCTGCTATATGTAGGCCGTGCATTCCGGAAGCTGTAGAGGGGGGGAGCATACCGGGCCATAATTACTTAGAATTACGTTTCACTAGTAATTCTACACAATTATGTCTCCTACATGTACCGGTAAGCAGAGGAACAAAAGAGAAGGGTTTGGCCGGTGAACATTTTATTGATACAATCATTCAAAATGTAACATAAGAATAAACAATAGAAACAGTGTCTGACATTCAATGTGTTATTTTAACATCAAAATTACTGTTCATATTGTGATTCCAAGAATCGCCGAAGGCGGCCAAGGGAGACGTATGAAATAGTCAGCGGTTGACTGGAGAATGCAGTTACCGGCCAAACCCTGGGGAGTAACAATGAAAGAGAGTTATAGAGTATTTAAAACGTGAGCCATGCGTTGTGTGACTGTGAGTTGGTGCGAGAGGGGGTGCGTTAAATAGCATAGATATGCAGATGAGTGCCAGTCACCGTGAGCCTGTATCAGCTCTGTTGGGACCCCTGCCATGAACGCTGCTGTGCAGCCCCCCCCCCCTCCTGAAGGAATGACCTGCGTAAGAAAGCGGGTTCAGTCCTGCTGACTGTAATAACTTGCGCATGTGTGAAGTAAGGGTCGTGTGGGTCAGAGAGGTCAAACCTGAAGCTGTGGGGTAAGAGAATGCAGGAGTGGGGGAGGGCGCGGGTATGAGCTGACACATGTGATCAAAGGCTGCTACGGGATCTAATGGAGATCCAGGAATAGCCGTGACTGGTATGGTTATTGTACGCTCACGGCACTGAACGGTCTTGGACTTGTGAAATGTAATTAGAAGACCGTAATCTGTACGTAAAATAGAATTACGTGCTAAATGCATGGCGGGATCAAAACCTGAGTTAGAGGGGGGTACAAGATTTGATTTACGGAGAAAAGCAAAGAAAGCGATAAGGAACGCACACCACAAAACAGAATTCAGAGGAACATTCAAATTCAAAAGTGACTTGACCTTAAGCAGTATCGAGGGGGTGATTGGTAACTTAGTCAGTGGTGTGCAGCCCAAACGTTTCTTTGCAGACAGTAAAACCAACTTAACATTAAAGCTGTCCAGAAAACTACAGTCTAACGAGTAAGCTTTATGCAATGTCCTCACTCCGTGCACATAATTTTTAACTGATCGGTAACTGTGTAATGAGTGAGATAATAATGTTATATATCTACACATGTTGTGACCCGAGCAAGGCAGCGGTTGTAAATTATAATAATTACAAAAAGCAAAATAAGTGTTCCACTGAGATTTAAAGTTCTTGCTTGTGCCGCTCGCGAAAGCGTTACCTTGTGCCTCACACACGGCTTTATCTAACACAGTTAGCCGTGTATCTGAAAACAATAAAACATAATCATTATTTCAACTACCTAAGGTATACTCGTTACTTTAAACACAATCGATAAAAACAAAAGTGTAATAACATTCATTAATACAATGCAATAGTCAATGTCTCAATCTAGCTAACAATTAACTGATTAAGAACAAATATAGGTGATAATTATCCATAACGTGCACTAATACATGAAAGTCTTTGTAGTTAAAATAATTGATCAAAACGGCAAATATGCGATATGCAGTGACAATGAATGCATTTCGTTCTAGCATGTTTATAGCCTCGGTATTTATAGTTCGTATATATCAAATAATTCTTTCGATATACTAGACTCTATAACTTGCATTGATGAACACAAATTGTTAAATTTAGCCTGGGATTGATCATTTAAATGCCAACGGCTCAACATGTCAGGAATTGTGTTGTTTATACCAGGTATGTGTACACAGCGGATTGTGAAATTGTTTATTGCCTCTGTATACCACAAGTTCCTCAATGCTGCCTGCAGGAAGGGAGCCCTAGCGCGACCAGAATTCACTGGTTGGCATACACCCTCGTTATCACATTTTATGACAAGTTTCTGTCTGCTGAACAAATGACCCCATAGTCTACATGCTACGACTACAGCCAGTAGCTCCAGAGCGGATATTGATAAAGCCTTGACTCTGGTGGCTAGGGGAAATTCAGCATGGCAGTAAAATCCGTGGGAAGTGATAGCACCCATGCCTGTCAAACAGCTGTCCGTGGCTAGCACTGAGTCACAAGGGGAGAAAGTGGCATCTTGTATCAAACTAACGCCGTTGTACTGTTCTATGAATTGATCCCACCAAACTAAGTCCAATTTGAATGTATAATCCAATGTGATAGCAGCATTGTCAAGTTTTATCAGTTCTATTATCCGGCACACAAATCTCCTGCCGGGGAATACAGCTGTAGATATGTGTATTAAAAGACCCAATAAGGACTGGAGTTGTTTTTTAGTAGCTGTAGTTTTGTTTAACCACAACTTAATGACATCTTTTGCTCTGTCTAGTTTATCTTGTGGTATCCTGAGACACATTGCGACGGTATCCACTTCTATTCCCAAGAAAGTCTGTTTTGTTGCTGGCTCAATGCATTTATCGGTGGACAACTCAATGCCTAAGGTGTCGTGTAGGAGTTCAACCAGTTGTTGATATGCCTCTGGTGCTGTGTCGGCTGGCTGCGCAGCCGCGAAATCGTCGACATATCCAACCAACTCCTTGCCGTGCATCCGCATGTAGATACGACAAATGGCGTCCGCGACCCTTTGACAGTTGAGGCATGCTGATCTTATTCCAAAGGGAAACGTTATATCTATAAATAAGCTGTCGCGCCATGAAAAAGCACACAAACCAACATCATTTGGACACATGTAGAGCAGTTGTCTATAAGCCCTAGCCAAGTCAACTTTAAAAATCAGACAACCTGAGCCGTAACGTCTCACCTGATCTATCAGGGCGTCCACTGAAGGCAGTCTCAATTTATGATCCTCACCCAGGTAAGAGTCCTTTGGAATGCCGTCGTTTACACTTGTGCCCTTTGGGAATGAAAGGTCTACCACTATGCGGCGTGCCCCCTTGTCTGAATTTTTCTTCTCCACGGATTGTAGTGGGGATATGATGACATCCGAGTTCAAAGGGTTAGCGCTGAATGGACCGATCAATGATCCGGCTGATAATTCTTTACGAATGTAATTGTCAACAGCTTCCGAGCACTGGATGGCTGATCTGTGATTGGTCAAAGGGACAACTGGTGAAGATAAGCTTGTGTAATTGATTGGAAAACCGAACTTTAGATGATCTATTAGGGTTTGGTCCTTGTCTCCTTTCAACAGTACACTCCACTTCTTAATATTTAGATGGGTGGGAACGGGAATTTTACATTTAACGTAGTTAGGGCTTTTGCTACTACGAACTAATGACTGCAGATTGATCACCAGTTTGCTGTTAAGTGACGGGGGAGGGGGCCAGGCTAATTTACTTCTGACTGGCAGTTTCTGATGGGGTAAGTCCATGCCAGATTTCAACATGCCCGGCCACCTGAGCAGTCAGGTTGAACTTGATGGTGTGGGCTTAACTCGTCGTGGACATTCTTTTGCCCTGTGTTTATCTTCAGAAAATCCGTAATTACTGCATTCTTTACAGACATGGCGCAGACCGCACTCCTTTCTAGGGCAACCAGTCTTGTTGAAATTCCACTGGTTGCATATTGGATCCTCAGAGCCATTCTCACCTGCTAATGTATGGATATTCCTGCCGTTTGTGGATCTGCTTCTGGGGGGAGGTAGTTGGTCCCATGGACGTAACATCTCTTCTTTCAGCTCTTTAATCGACGTTCGCCATGTACTGCGACCATTCTGTATCAGGCTCAGAGCTTCCTGATACAGCGATCGCACACTGTCCCATTTATACTGCTCCGCCATAATCATCAGATCTGTCATGTGCGTTATGCGGGCATCCTTCTCTTCTTGCGTTACATCAGCAGAAGATATGATACGCATTGTCCCGCACACGACTTCAGGTAGGGACAATCTGTCAAACGGGACCTCAGCCGTGCCAGCCCGGTGAATAAATTCATTCGACCATAATATATTGCAATTAGGCTTACCTCTGGGTGAAGGAATGTAACTCTGCTGATTCCCGGTAGAGGTCGTGGCACTGGCTGTTGGTCCGTGGTTTGGTGCGAAGCCCAGCAGCAGGTTGCCCTGCCGTATGTCAGTGAGACTGGGCAATGTGTGTCCAGAGTGTTGATGATGTGAGGTAGCAACTGTCGGTATTTGATGAATCCCGTCACCAGAGTGCAATTGACCATGTCTTCCGACAGCGTCTGCCGTGGACAATATGTCAGTGACATCCTGTCTGACATTATTTGACGTCTCAGTCACGGGTGTCATGTGCTGTGTGCTGCTACCTGTAGTAACGTTAGTACCATGTAGCTGATGCTGTACGAGTTTATCTATTTGTGACTGCTGTCCCTGTAACTGTTGTAAGACTTCTGTAATGGTGTCCTGTTGTGGCTGTTGGTGCTGTCTGTGTTGATGTTGTTGTTGTTGGTGTTGTTGTTGCAAGTGCTGTTCTTGCAGCTGTAACTCCATCATCCTAATCCGCTCCTGCTGTCTCCTAATCACCTGATCCTGGTCGCAGATCTGCGATGCTGACGCTGACAGGGTGGTAGCGTTCGAGGAACTTAATCTCACACTGGCAGTGGTAGAGATCCCGACATTGAAACCATTTGCATTAGCGGTTGTGTAGATCACATTACAGGTTGACACTGTGCTTGTCGTCCTGCAAGCCGCCATGGAGGTGCAAACTGGCAAAGTAAGACTTTGTTGAGATACATCCATAGTTGGTGCAATGCAGTTCTTCCCCCAGGGATATCGGTGCCCTTTGATAGGTTGGTTGCAACTGCGACACTGATGCTGCTTACGCTGCATACAATGTGCTACTCCTTGTGTGTGGAGTTAACAGGTTGAGACGTAAGATAAAGCAAATTTAGAAGGATTGAACACGGTACTGAACTGGACACAGCCGACAGAAAAGTGAAGGGAGCGTCGTCGCACGTGTTTCCACGGTGTACGGGGTTGAGGCGGCTGATCCAATCAGATCCGTGTCCGGTCAGCTACGCGGTCCGCATGGCGGGGTGAGCAAGGCATGTCATAAAAGATTCAAATCTATTTAGATAAGGTAAGATGAAAGCTTCCAGCGTCCGGGATGCGCGGCCTGCTATATGTAGGCCGTGCATTCCGGAAGCTGTAGAGGGGGGGAGCATACCGGGCCATAATTACTTAGAATTACGTTTCACTAGTAATTGTACACAATTACTGCAAAAGTTATTAATGAGATTGGTGTGAAATTTGATTGAGTATTATTAAAAGTTATTCATTTAGACGTCAATTCAGACGTCAATTCTTAACTATTTTCCATGTAGTTTTGCAGGCACCATCGGCTGGTATTACGGTAACTTCCCTGTAAATTTGGCGAAGTTTGATTAATTACTGCAAAAGTTATATAATGAGATTGGCGTGAAATTTGATTGAGTATTATTAAAAGTTATTCATTTAGACGTCAATTCAGACGTTAATTCTCAACCGTTTTCGATGTAGTTTTGCAGGCACCATCGGCTGGTATTCCGACAACTTCTGTGTAAATTTGGCGAAGTTTGATTAATTATTGCAGAAGTTATTAATGAGCTTGGTGTGAAATTTGATTGACTATTATTAAAAGTTATTCATTTAAACGTCAATTCAGACGTGAATTCTCAACCGTTTCCCATGTAGTTTTGCAGGCAACATTGGCTGTTATTACGGCAACTGCCCTGTAAATTTGGCGAAGTTTGATTAATTACTGCAAAAGTTAATAATGAGATTGGTGTGAAATTTGATTGAGTATTATTAAAAGTTATTCATTTAGACGTCAATTCAGACGTCAATTCTCAACCGTTTTCCATGTAGTTTTGCAGGCACCATCGGCTGATATTACGACAACTGCCCTGTAAATTTGGCGAAGTTTGATTAATTACTGCAAAAGTTATTAATGAGATTGCTGTGAAATTTGATTGTGTATTATTACAAGTTATTCATTTAGACGTCAATTCAGACGTCAATTCTCAACCGTTTTCCATGTAGTTTTGCAGGCAACATCGGCTAGTATTACGGCAACTTCCCTGTAAATTTGGCGAAGTTTGATTAATGTAAACTTGGCGAGGTTTGATTGATTACTGCATAAGCTATTAATGAGATTGGTGTGAAATTTGATTGAATATTATTAAAAGTTATTCATTTAGACGTCAATTCAGACGTCAATTCTTAACTGTTTTCCATGTAGTTTTGCTGGCACCATCGGCTGGTATTACGGCGACTTCCCTGTAAATTTGGCAAAGTTTGATTAATTACTGCAAAAGTTATATAATGAAATTGGTGTGAAATTTGATTGAGTATTATTCAAAGTTATTCATTTAGACGTCAATTCAGACGTCAATTCTCAACCGTTTTCCATGTAGTTTTGCAGACAACATTGGCTGCTATTATGGAAACTTCCCTGTAAATTTGACGAAGTTTGATTAACTACTTCAAAAATTATTAAAGAGATTGGTGTGAAATTAGATCGAGTATTATTAAAAGTTATTCATTTAAACGTCAATTTAGACGTCACTTCTTAACTGTTTTCCATGTAATTTTGCAGACACCATCGGCTGGTATTACGGCAACTGCCTTGTAAATTTGGCGAAGTTTGAGTAATTACTGCGAAAGTTATTAATGAGATTGGTTTAAAATTTGATTGAGTATTATTAAAAGTTATTTATTTAGACGTCAATTCAAACGTCAATTCTCAACCGTTTTCCATGTAGTTTTGCAGGCAACATTGGCTGTTATTATAGAAACTCCCCTGTAAATTTGGCGAAGTTTGATTAATTACTGCAAAAGTTATTAATGAGATTGGTGTGAAATTTGATTGAGTATTTTTAAAAGTTATTCATTTAGACGTCAATTCAGACGTCAATTCTCAACCGTTTTCCATGTAGTTTTTGCAGGCAACATCGGCTGTTATTACGGCAACTTCCCTGTAAATTTGGCGAAGTTTGATTAATTACTGCATAAGTTATTAATGAGATTGGTGTGAAATTTGATTGAGTATTATTAAAAGTTATTCATTTAGACGTCAATTCAGACGTCAATTCTTAACTATTTTCCATGTAGTTTTGCAGGCACCATCGGCTGGTATTACGGTAACTTCCCTGTAAATTTGGCGAAGTTTGATTAATTACTGCAAAAGTTATATAATGAGATTGGTGAGAAATTTGATTGAGTATTATTAAAAGTTATTCATTTAGACGTCAATTCAGACGTCAATTCTCAGCCGTTTTCCATGTAGTTTTGTAGCCAACATCGGCTGTTATTACGGAAACTTCCCTGTAAATTTGGTGAAGTTTGATTATTGTAAACTTTGCGAAGTTTGATTTATTACTGCAAAAATTATTAAAGAGATTGTTGTGAAATTTGATTGAGTATTATTAAAAGTTATTCATTTAAACGTCAATTCAGACGTCACTTCTAAACTGTTTTCCATGTAATTTTGCAGACACCATCGGCTGGTGTTACGGCAACTTCTCTGTAAATTTGGCGAAGTTTGATTAATTACTGCAAAAGTTATTAATGAGATTGGTTTGAAATTTGAATGAGTATTATTAAAAGTTATTCGTTTAGACGTCAATTAAGACGTCAATTCTCAACCGTTTTTAATGTAGTTTTGCAGGAACCATCGGCTGGTGTTACGGCAACTTCCGTGTAAATTTGGCGAAGTTTGATTAATTATTGCGAAAGTTATTAATGAGCTTGGTATAAAATTTGATTGACTATTATTAAAAGTTATTCATTTAGACGTCAATTCAGACGTCAATTCTCAACCGTTTTATATGTAGTTTTGCAGGCAACATTGGCTGTTATTACGGCAACTTCCCTGTAAATTTGGCGAAGTTTGATTAATTACTGCAAAAGTTATTAATGAGATTGGTGTGAAATTTGATTGAGTATTATTAAAAGTTTTCAATTCAGACGTCAATTCTTAACTGTTTTCCATGTAGTTTTGCAGGCACCATCGGCTGGTATTACGGCAACTTCCCTGTAAATTTGGCGAAGTTTGATTTATTACTGCAAAAATTATTAAAGAGATTGGTGTGAAATTTGATCGAGTATTATTAAAAGTTATTCATTTAAACGTCAATTCAGACGTCAATTCTCAACCGTTTTCCATGTAGTTTTGCAGGCAACATTGGCTGTTATTACGGCAACTTCCCTGTAAATTTAGCGAAGTTTGATTAATTACTGCATAAGTTATTAATGAGATTGGTGTGAAATTTGATTGAGTATTATTAAAAGTTATTCATTTAGACGTCAATTCAGACGTCAATTCTTAACTGTTTTCCATGTAGTTTTGCAGGCACCATCGGATAGTATTACGGCAACTGCCCTGTAAATTTGGCGAAGTTTGATTAATTATTGCAGAAGTTATTAATGAGCTTGGTGTGAAATTTGATTGACTTTTATTAAAAGTTATTCATTTAGACGTCAATTCAGACGTCAATTCTCAACCGTTTCCCATATAGTATTGCAGGCACCGTTGGCTGTTATTACGGCAACTTCCCTGTAAATTTGGCGAAGTATGAGTAATTACTGCAAAAGTTATTAATGAGATTGGTGTGAAATTTGATTGAGTATTATTAAAAGTTATTCATTTAGATGTCGATTCAGACGTCAATTCTCAACCGTTTTCCATGTAGTTTTGCAGGCACTATCAGCTGGAATTATGGCAACTGCCCTGTAAATTTTGCGAAGTTTGATTAATTACTGCCAAAGGTATATAATGAGATTGGTGTGAAATTTGATTGAGTATTATTAAAAGTTATTCATTTAGACGTCAATTCAGACGTCAATTCTCAACCGTTTTCCATGTAGTTTTGTAGGCAACATCGGCTGTTATTACGGCAACTTCCCTGTAAATTTGGCGAAGTTTGATTAATGTAAACTTTGCGAAGCTTGGTTTATTACTGCAAAAATTATTAAAGAGATTGGTGTGAAATTTGATTGAGTATTATTAAAAGTTATTCATTTAAACGTCAATTCAGACGTCAATTCTTAACTGTTTTACATGTAGTTTTGCAGGCACCATCGGCTGGTATTACGTCAACTTCCCTGTAAATTTGGCAAAGTTTGATTAATTACTGCCGAAGGTATATAATGAGATTGGTGTGAAATTTGAATGAGTATTATTAAAAGTTATTCATTTAAACGTCAATTCAGACGTCACTTCTCAACTGTTTTCCATGTAATTTTGCAGACACCATCGGCTGGTGTTACGGCAACTACCCTGTAAATTTGGCGAAGTTTGATTAATTACTGCAAAAGTTATTAATGAGATTGGTTTGAAAGTTGATTGAGTATTACTAAAAGTTATTCATTTAGACGTCAATTCAGACGTCAATTCTTAACTATTTTCCATGTAGTTTTGCAGGCACCATCGGCTGGTATTACGGTAACTTCCCTGTAAATTTGGCGAAGTTTGATTAATTACTGCAAAAGTTATATAATGAGATTGGTGAGAAATTTGATTGAGTATTATTAAAAGTTATTCATTTAGACGTCAATTCAGACGTCAATTCTCAGCCGTTTTCCATGTAGTTTTGTAGCCAACATCGGCTGTTATTACGGAAACTTCCCTGTAAATTTGGTGAAGTTTGATTATTGTAAACTTTGCGAAGTTTGATTTATTACTGCAAAAATTATTAAAGAGATTGTTGTGAAATTTGATTGAGTATTATTAAAAGTTATTCATTTAAACGTCAATTCAGACGTCACTTCTAAACTGTTTTCCATGTAATTTTGCAGACACCATCGGCTGGTGTTACGGCAACTTCTCTGTAAATTTGGCGAAGTTTGATTAATTACTGCAAAAGTTATTAATGAGATTGGTTTGAAATTTGAATGAGTATTATTAAAAGTTATTCGTTTAGACGTCAATTAAGACGTCAATTCTCAACCGTTTTTAATGTAGTTTTGCAGGCACCATCGGCTGGTGTTACGGCAACTTCCGTGTAAATTTGGCGAAGTTTGATTAATTATTGCGAAAGTTATTAATGAGCTTGGTATAAAATTTGATTGACTATTATTAAAAGTTATTCATTTAGACGTCAATTCAGACGTCAATTCTCAACCGTTTTATATGTAGTTTTGCAGGCAACATTGGCTGTTATTACGGCAACTTCCCTGTAAATTTGGCGAAGTTTGATTAATTACTGCAAAAGTTATTAATGAGATTGGTGTGAAATTTGATTGAGTATTATTAAAAGTTTTCAATTCAGACGTCAATTCTTAACTGTTTTCCATGTAGTTTTGCAGGCACCATCGGCTGGTATTACGGCAACTTCCCTGTAAATTTGGCGAAGTTTGATTTATTACTGCAAAAATTATTAAAGAGATTGGTGTGAAATTTGATCGAGTATTATTAAAAGTTATTCATTTAAACGTCAATTCAGACGTCAATTCTCAACCGTTTTCCATGTAGTTTTGCAGGCAACATTGGCTGTTATTACGGCAACTTCCCTGTAAATTTAGCGAAGTTTGATTAATTACTGCATAAGTTATTAATGAGATTGGTGTGAAATTTGATTGAGTATTATTAAAAGTTATTCATTTAGACGTCAATTCAGACGTCAATTCTTAACTGTTTTCCATGTAGTTTTGCAGGCACCATCGGATAGTATTACGGCAACTGCCCTGTAAATTTGGCGAAGTTTGATTAATTATTGCAGAAGTTATTAATGAGCTTGGTGTGAAATTTGATTGACTTTTATTAAAAGTTATTCATTTAGACGTCAATTCAGACGTCAATTCTCAACCGTTTCCCATATAGTATTGCAGGCACCGTTGGCTGTTATTACGGCAACTTCCCTGTAAATTTGGCGAAGTATGAGTAATTACTGCAAAAGTTATTAATGAGATTGGTGTGAAATTTGATTGAGTATTATTAAAAGTTATTCATTTAGATGTCGATTCAGACGTCAATTCTCAACCGTTTTCCATGTAGTTTTGCAGGCACTATCAGCTGGAATTATGGCAACTGCCCTGTAAATTTTGCGAAGTTTGATTAATTACTGCCAAAGGTATATAATGAGATTGGTGTGAAATTTGATTGAGTATTATTAAAAGTTATTCATTTAGACGTCAATTCAGACGTCAATTCTCAGCCGTTTTCCATGTAGTTTTGTAGCCAACATCGGCTGTTATTACGGAAACTTCCCTGTAAATTTGGTGAAGTTTGATTATTGTAAACTTTGCGAAGTTTGATTTATTACTGCAAAAATTATTAAAGAGATTGTTGTGAAATTTGATTGAGTATTATTAAAAGTTATTCATTTAAACGTCAATTCAGACGTCACTTCTAAACTGTTTTCCATGTAATTTTGCAGACACCATCGGCTGGTGTTACGGCAACTTCTCTGTAAATTTGGCGAAGTTTGATTAATTACTGCAAAAGTTATTAATGAGATTGGTTTGAAATTTGAATGAGTATTATTAAAAGTTATTCGTTTAGACGTCAATTAAGACGTCAATTCTCAACCGTTTTTAATGTAGTTTTGCAGGCACCATCGGCTGGTGTTACGGCAACTTCCGTGTAAATTTGGCGAAGTTTGATTAATTATTGCGAAAGTTATTAATGAGCTTGGTATAAAATTTGATTGACTATTATTAAAAGTTATTCATTTAGACGTCAATTCAGACGTCAATTCTCAACCGTTTTATATGTAGTTTTGCAGGCAACATTGGCTGTTATTACGGCAACTTCCCTGTAAATTTGGCGAAGTTTGATTAATTACTGCAAAAGTTATTAATGAGATTGGTGTGAAATTTGATTGAGTATTATTAAAAGTTTTCAATTCAGACGTCAATTCTTAACTGTTTTCCATGTAGTTTTGCAGGCACCATCGGCTGGTATTACGGCAACTTCCCTGTAAATTTGGCGAAGTTTGATTTATTACTGCAAAAATTATTAAAGAGATTGGTGTGAAATTTGATCGAGTATTATTAAAAGTTATTCATTTAAACGTCAATTCAGACGTCAATTCTCAACCGTTTTCCATGTAGTTTTGCAGGCAACATTGGCTGTTATTACGGCAACTTCCCTGTAAATTTAGCGAAGTTTGATTAATTACTGCATAAGTTATTAATGAGATTGGTGTGAAATTTGATTGAGTATTATTAAAAGTTATTCATTTAGACGTCAATTCAGACGTCAATTCTTAACTGTTTTCCATGTAGTTTTGCAGGCACCATCGGATAGTATTACGGCAACTGCCCTGTAAATTTGGCGAAGTTTGATTAATTATTGCAGAAGTTATTAATGAGCTTGGTGTGAAATTTGATTGACTTTTATTAAAAGTTATTCATTTAGACGTCAATTCAGACGTCAATTCTCAACCGTTTCCCATATAGTATTGCAGGCACCGTTGGCTGTTATTACGGCAACTTCCCTGTAAATTTGGCGAAGTATGAGTAATTACTGCAAAAGTTATTAATGAGATTGGTGTGAAATTTGATTGAGTATTATTAAAAGTTATTCATTTAGATGTCGATTCAGACGTCAATTCTCAACCGTTTTCCATGTAGTTTTGCAGGCACTATCAGCTGGAATTATGGCAACTGCCCTGTAAATTTTGCGAAGTTTGATTAATTACTGCCAAAGGTATATAATGAGATTGGTGTGAAATTTGATTGAGTATTATTAAAAGTTATTCATTTAGACGTCAATTCAGACGTCAATTCTCAGCCGTTTTCCATGTAGTTTTGTAGCCAACATCGGCTGTTATTACGGAAACTTCCCTGTAAATTTGGTGAAGTTTGATTATTGTAAACTTTGCGAAGTTTGATTTATTACTGCAAAAATTATTAAAGAGATTGTTGTGAAATTTGATTGAGTATTATTAAAAGTTATTCATTTAAACGTCAATTCAGACGTCACTTCTAAACTGTTTTCCATGTAATTTTGCAGACACCATCGGCTGGTGTTACGGCAACTTCTCTGTAAATTTGGCGAAGTTTGATTAATTACTGCAAAAGTTATTAATGAGATTGGTTTGAAATTTGAATGAGTATTATTAAAAGTTATTCGTTTAGACGTCAATTAAGACGTCAATTCTCAACCGTTTTTAATGTAGTTTTGCAGGCACCATCGGCTGGTGTTACGGCAACTTCCGTGTAAATTTGGCGAAGTTTGATTAATTATTGCGAAAGTTATTAATGAGCTTGGTATAAAATTTGATTGACTATTATTAAAAGTTATTCATTTAGACGTCAATTCAGACGTCAATTCTCAACCGTTTTATATGTAGTTTTGCAGGCAACATTGGCTGTTATTACGGCAACTTCCCTGTAAATTTGGCGAAGTTTGATTAATTACTGCAAAAGTTATTAATGAGATTGGTGTGAAATTTGATTGAGTATTATTAAAAGTTTTCAATTCAGACGTCAATTCTTAACTGTTTTCCATGTAGTTTTGCAGGCACCATCGGCTGGTATTACGGCAACTTCCCTGTAAATTTGGCGAAGTTTGATTTATTACTGCAAAAATTATTAAAGAGATTGGTGTGAAATTTGATCGAGTATTATTAAAAGTTATTCATTTAAACGTCAATTCAGACGTCAATTCTCAACCGTTTTCCATGTAGTTTTGCAGGCAACATTGGCTGTTATTACGGCAACTTCCCTGTAAATTTAGCGAAGTTTGATTAATTACTGCATAAGTTATTAATGAGATTGGTGTGAAATTTGATTGAGTATTATTAAAAGTTATTCATTTAGACGTCAATTCAGACGTCAATTCTTAACTGTTTTCCATGTAGTTTTGCAGGCACCATCGGATAGTATTACGGCAACTGCCCTGTAAATTTGGCGAAGTTTGATTAATTATTGCAGAAGTTATTAATGAGCTTGGTGTGAAATTTGATTGACTTTTATTAAAAGTTATTCATTTAGACGTCAATTCAGACGTCAATTCTCAACCGTTTCCCATATAGTATTGCAGGCACCGTTGGCTGTTATTACGGCAACTTCCCTGTAAATTTGGCGAAGTATGAGTAATTACTGCAAAAGTTATTAATGAGATTGGTGTGAAATTTGATTGAGTATTATTAAAAGTTATTCATTTAGATGTCGATTCAGACGTCAATTCTCAACCGTTTTCCATGTAGTTTTGCAGGCACTATCAGCTGGAATTATGGCAACTGCCCTGTAAATTTTGCGAAGTTTGATTAATTACTGCCAAAGGTATATAATGAGATTGGTGTGAAATTTGATTGAGTATTATTAAAAGTTATTCATTTAGACGTCAATTCAGACGTCAATTCTCAGCCGTTTTCCATGTAGTTTTGTAGCCAACATCGGCTGTTATTACGGAAACTTCCCTGTAAATTTGGTGAAGTTTGATTATTGTAAACTTTGCGAAGTTTGATTTATTACTGCAAAAATTATTAAAGAGATTGTTGTGAAATTTGATTGAGTATTATTAAAAGTTATTCATTTAAACGTCAATTCAGACGTCACTTCTAAACTGTTTTCCATGTAATTTTGCAGACACCATCGGCTGGTGTTACGGCAACTTCTCTGTAAATTTGGCGAAGTTTGATTAATTACTGCAAAAGTTATTAATGAGATTGGTGTGAAATTTGAATGAGTATTATTAAAAGTTATTCGTTTAGACGTCAATTAAGACGTCAATTCTCAACCGTTTTTAATGTAGTTTTGCAGGCACCATCGGCTGGTGTTACGGCAACTTCCGTGTAAATTTGGCGAAGTTTGATTAATTATTGCGAAAGTTATTAATGAGCTTGGTATAAAATTTGATTGACTATTATTAAAAGTTATTCATTTAGACGTCAATTCAGACGTCAATTCTCAACCGTTTTATATGTAGTTTTGCAGGCAACATTGGCTGTTATTACGGCAACTTCCCTGTAAATTTGGCGAAGTTTGATTAATTACTGCAAAAGTTATTAATGAGATTGGTGTGAAATTTGATTGAGTATTATTAAAAGTTTTCAATTCAGACGTCAATTCTTAACTGTTTTCCATGTAGTTTTGCAGGCACCATCGGCTGGTATTACGGCAACTTCCCTGTAAATTTGGCGAAGTTTGATTTATTACTGCAAAAATTATTAAAGAGATTGGTGTGAAATTTGATCGAGTATTATTAAAAGTTATTCATTTAAACGTCAATTCAGACGTCAATTCTCAACCGTTTTCCATGTAGTTTTGCAGGCAACATTGGCTGTTATTACGGCAACTTCCCTGTAAATTTAGCGAAGTTTGATTAATTACTGCATAAGTTATTAATGAGATTGGTGTGAAATTTGATTGAGTATTATTAAAAGTTATTCATTTAGACGTCAATTCAGACGTCAATTCTTAACTGTTTTCCATGTAGTTTTGCAGGCACCATCGGATAGTATTACGGCAACTGCCCTGTAAATTTGGCGAAGTTTGATTAATTATTGCAGAAGTTATTAATGAGCTTGGTGTGAAATTTGATTGACTTTTATTAAAAGTTATTCATTTAGACGTCAATTCAGACGTCAATTCTCAACCGTTTCCCATATAGTATTGCAGGCACCGTTGGCTGTTATTACGGCAACTTC
The DNA here is from genome assembly GCA_964017125.1 of Flabesymbios commensalis. NCBI lineage: Eukaryota > Metazoa > Annelida > Polychaeta > Terebellida > Flabelligeridae > Flabesymbios > Flabesymbios commensalis. The sequence continues at coordinate 87,717 of CAXHKU010000127.1, forward strand.
CCTGTAAATTTGGCGAAGTATGAGTAATTACTGCAAAAGTTATTAATGAGATTGGTGTGAAATTTGATTGAGTATTATTAAAAGTTATTCATTTAGATGTCGATTCAGACGTCAATTCTCAACCGTTTTCCATGTAGTTTTGCAGGCACTATCAGCTGGAATTATGGCAACTGCCCTGTAAATTTTGCGAAGTTTGATTAATTACTGCCAAAGGTATATAATGAGATTGGTGTGAAATTTGATTGAGTATTATTAAAAGTTATTCATTTAGACGTCAATTCAGACGTCAATTCTCAACCGTTTTCCATGTAGTTTTGTAGGCAACATCGGCTGTTATTACGGCAACTTCCCTGTAAATTTGGCGAAGTTTGATTAATGTAAACTTTGCGAAGCTTGGTTTATTACTGCAAAAATTATTAAAGATATTGGTGTGAAATTTGATTGAGTATTATTAAAAGTTATTCATTTAAACGTCAATTCAGACGTCAATTCTTAACTGTTTTACATGTAGTTTTGCAGGCACCATCGGCTGGTATTACGGCAACTTCCCTGTAAATTTGGCAAAGTTTGATTAATTACTGCCGAAGGTATATAATGAGATTGGTGTGAAATTTGAATGAGTATTATTAAAAGTTATTCATTTAAACGTCAATTCAGACGTCACTTCTCAACTGTTTTCCATGTAATTTTGCAGACACCATCGGCTGGTGTTACGGCAACTACCCTGTAAATTTGGCGAAGTTTGATTAATTACTGCAAAAGTTATTAATGAGATTGGTTTGAAAGTTGATTGAGTATTACTAAAAGTTATTCATTTAGACGTCAATTCAGACGTCAATTCTTAACTGTTTTCCATGTAGTTTTGCAGGCACCATCGGCTGGTATTGCGGCAACTTCCCTGTAAATTTGGCGAAGTTTGATTAATTACTGCAAAAGTTATATAATGAGATTGGTGTGAAATTTGATTGAGTATTATTAAAAGTTATTCATTTAGACGTCAATTTAGACGTCAATTCTCAACCGTTTTCCATGTAGTTTTGTAGGCAACATCGCCTGTTATTACGGCAACTTCCCTGTAAATTTGGCGAAGTTTGATTAATGTGAACTTTGCGAAGTTTGATTTATTACTGCAAAAATTATTAAAGAGATTGGTGTGAAATTTGATCGAGTATTATTAAAAGTTATTCATTTAAACGTCAATTCAGACGTCAATTCTCAACTGTTTTCCATGTAATTTTGCAGACACCATCGGCTGGTGTTACGGCAACTACCCTGTAAATTTGGCGAAGTTTGATTAATTACTGCAAAAGTTATTAATGAGATTGGTTTGAAAGTTGATTGAGTATTACTAAAAGTTATTCATTTAGACGTCAATTCAGACGTCAATTCTCAACCGTTTTCCATGTAGTTTTGCAGGCAACATCGGCTAGTATTACGGCAATTTCCCTGTAAATTTGGCGAAGTTTGATTAATGTAAACTTGGCGAGGTTTGATTGATTACTGCATAAGCTATTAATGAGATTGGTGTGAAATTTGATTGAATATTATTAAAAGTTATTCATTTAGACGTTAATTCAGACGTCAATTCTTAACTGTTTTCCATGTAGTTTTGCAGGCACCATCGGCTGGTATTACGGCGACTTCCCTGTAAATTTGGCAAAGTTTGATTAATTACTGCAAAAGTTATATAATGAAATTGGTGTGAAATTTGATTGAGTATTATTCAAAGTTATTCATTTAGACGTCAATTCAGACGTCAATTCTCAACCGTTTTCCATGTAGTTTTGCAGACAACATTGGCTGCTATTATGGAAACTTCCCTGTAAATTTGACGAAGTTTGATTAACTACTTCAAAAATTATTAAAGAGATTGGTGTGAAATTTGATCGAGTATTATTAAAAGTTATTCATTTAAACGTCAATTTAGACGTCACTTCTGAACTGTTTTCCATGTAATTTTGCAGACACCATCGGCTGGTATTACGGCAACTGCCCTGTAAATTTGGCGAAGTTTGAGTAATTACTGCGAAAGTTATTAATGAGATTGGTTTAAAATTTGATTGAGTATTATTAAAAGTTATTTATTTAGACGTCAATTCAAACGTCAATTCTCAACCGTTTTCCATGTAGTTTTGCAGGCAACATTGGCTGTTATTATAGAAACTCCCCTGTAAATTTGGCGAAGTTTGATTAATTACTGCAAAAGTTATTAATGAGATTGGTGTGAAATTTGATTGAGTATTTTTAAAAGTTATTCATTTAGACGTCAATTCAGACGTCAATTCTCAACCGTTTTCCATGTAGTTTTTGCAGGCAACATCGGCTGTTATTACGGCAACTTCCCTGTAAATTTGGCGAAGTTTGATTAATTACTGCATAAGTTATTAATGAGATTGGTGTGAAATTTGATTGAGTATTATTAAAAGTTATTCATTTAGACGTCAATTCAGACGTCAATTCTTAACTATTTTCCATGTAGTTTTGCAGGCACCATCGGCTGGTATTACGGTAACTTCCCTGTAAATTTGGCGAAGTTTGATTAATTACTGCAAAAGTTATATAATGAGATTGGTGAGAAATTTGATTGAGTATTATTAAAAGTTATTCATGTAGACGTCAATTCAGACGTCAATTCTCAGCCGTTTTCCATGTAGTTTTGTAGCCAACATCGGCTGTTATTACGGAAACTTCCCTGTAAATTTGGTGAAGTTTGATTATTGTAAACTTTGCGAAGTTTGATTTATTTCTGCAAAAATTATTAAAGAGATTGTTGTGAAATTTGATTGAGTATTATTAAAAGTTATTCATTTAAACGTCAATTCAGACGTCACTTCTAAACTGTTTTCCATGTAATTTTGCAGACACCATCGGCTGGTGTTACGGCAACTTCCCTGTAAATTTGGCGAAGTTTGATTAATTACTGCAAAAGTTATTAATGAGATTGGTTTGAAATTGGAATGAGTATTATTAAAAGTTATTCGTTTAGACGTCAATTAAGACGTCAATTCTCAACCGTTTTTAATGTAGTTTTGCAGGCACCATCGGCTGGTGTTACGGCAACTTCCGTGTAAATTTGGCGAAGTTTGATTAATTATTGCGAAAGTTATTAATGAGCTTGGTATAAAATTTGATTGACTATTATTAAAAGTTATTCATTTAGACGTCAATTCCGACGTCAATTCTCAACCGTTTTATATGTAGTTTTGCAGGCAACATTGGCTGTTATTACGGCAACTTCCCTGTAAATTTGGCGAAGTTTGATTAATTACTGCAAAAGTTATTAATGAGATTGGTGTGAAATTTGATTGAGTATTATTAAAAGTTTTCAATTCAGACGTCAATTCTTAACTGTTTTCCATGTAGTTTTGCAGGCACCATCGGCTGGTATTACGGCAACTTCCCTGTAAATTTGGCGAAGTTTGATTTATTACTGCAAAAATTATTAAAGAGATTGGTGTGAAATTTGATCGAGTATTATTAAAAGTTATTCATTTAAACGTCAATTCAGACGTCAATTCTCAACCGTTTTCCATGTAGTTTTGCAGGCAACATCGGCTGTTATTACGGCAACTTCCCTGTAAATTTAGCGAAGTTTGATTAATTACTGCATAAGTTATTAATGAGATTGGTGTGAAATTTGATTGAGTATTATTAAAAGTTATTCATTTAGACGTCAATTCAGACGTCAATTCTTAACTGTTTTCCATGTAGTTTTGCAGGCACCATCGGCTAGTATTACGGCAACTGCCCTGTAAATTTGGCGAAGTTTGATTAATTATTGCAGAAGTTATTAATGAGCTTGGTGTGAAATTTGATTGACTTTTATTAAAAGTTATTCATTTAGACGTCAATTCAGACGTCAATTCTCAACCGTTTCCCATATAGTATTGCAGGCACCGTTGGCTGTTATTACGGCAACTTCCCTGTAAATTTGGCGAAGTATGAGTAATTACTGCAAAAGTTATTAATGAGATTGGTGTGAAATTTGATTGAGTATTATTAAAAGTTATTCATTTAGATGTCGATTCAGACGTCAATTCTCAACCGTTTTCCATGTAGTTTTGCAGGCACTATCAGCTGGAATTATGGCAACTGCCCTGTAAATTTTGCGAAGTTTGATTAATTACTGCCAAAGGTATATAATGAGATTGGTGTGAAATTTGATTGAGTATTATTAAAAGTTATTCATTTAGACGTCAATTCAGACGTCAATTCTCAACCGTTTTTCATGTAGTTTTGTAGGCAACATCGGCTGTTATTACGGCAACTTCCCTGTAAATTTGGCGAAGTTTGATTAATGTAAACTTTGCGAAGCTTGGTTTATTACTGCAAAAATTATTAAAGAGATTGGTGTGAAATTTGATTGAGTATTATTAAAAGTTATTCATTTAAACGTCAATTCAGACGTCAATTCTTAACTGTTTTACATGTAGTTTTGCAGGCACCATCGGCTGGTATTACGGCATCTTCCCTGTAAATTTGGCAAAGTTTGATTAATTACTGCCAAAGGTATATAATGAGATTGGTGTGAAATTTGAATGAGTATTATTAAAAGTTATTCATTTAAACGTCAATTCAGACGTCACTTCTCAACTGTTTTCCATGTAATTTTGCAGACACCATCGGCTGGTGTTACGGCAACTACCCTGTAAATTTGGCGAAGTTTGATTAATTACTGCAAAAGTTATTAATGAGATTGGTTTGAAAGTTGATTGAGTATTACTAAAAGTTATTCATTTAGACGTCAATTCAGACGTCAATTCTTAACTGTTTTCCATGTAGTTTTGCAGGCACCATCGGCTGGTATTACGGCAACTTCCCTGTAAATTTGGCGAAGTTTGATTAATTACTGCAAAAGTTATATAATGAGATTGGTGTGAAATTTGATTGAGTATCATTAAAAGTTATTCATTTAGACGTCAATTTAGACGTCAATTCTCAACCGTTTTCCATGTAGTTTTGTAAGCAACATCGCCTGTTATTACGGCAACTTCCCTGTAAATTTGGCGAAGTTTGATTAATGTAAACTTTGCGAAGTTTGATTTATTACTGCAAAAATTATTAAAGAGATTGGTGTGAAATTTGATCGAGTATTATTAAAAGTTATTCATTTAGACGTCAATTCAGACGTCAATTCTTAACTGTTTTCCATGTAGTTTTGCAGGCACCATCGGCTGGTATTACGGCAACTTCCCTGTAAATTTGGCGAAGTTTGATTAATTACTGCAAAAGTTATATAATGAGATTGGTGTGAAATTTGATTGAGTATTATTGAAAGTTATTCATTTAGACGTCAATTTAGACGTCAATTCTCAACCGTTTTCCATGTAGTTTTGTAGGCAACATCGCCTGTTATTACGGCAACTTCCCTGTAAATTTGGCGAAGTTTGATTAATGTAAACTTTGCGAAGTTTGATTTATTACTGCAAAAATTATTAAAGAGATTGGTGTGAAATTTGATCGAGTATTATTAAAAGTTATTCATTTAAACGTCAATTCAGACGTCAATTCTCAACCGTTTTCCATGTAGTTTTGCAGGCAACATCGGCTGTTATTATGGCAACTTCCCTGTAAATTTAGCGAAGATTGATTAATTACTGCATAAGTTATTAATGAGATTGGTGTGAAATTTGATTGAGTATTATTAAAAGTTATTCATTTAGACGTCAATTCAGACGTCAATTCTTAACTGTTTTCCATGTAGTTTCGCAGGCACCATCGGCTAGTATTACGGCAACTGCCCTGTAAATTTGGCGGAGTTTGAGTAATTACTGCGAAAGTTATTAATGAGATTGGTTTAAAATTTGATTGAGTATTATTAAAAGTTATTTATTTAGACGTCAATTCAAACGTCAATTCTCAACCGTTTTCCATGTAGTTTTGCAGGCAACATTGGCTGTTATTATGGAAACTCCCCTGTAAATTTGGCGAAGTTTGATTAATTACTGCATAAATTATTAATGAGATTGGTGTGAAATTTGATTGAGTATTTTTAAAAGTTATTCATTTAGACGTCAATTCAGACGTCAATTCTCAACCGTTTTCCATGTAGTTTTTGCAGGCAACATCGGCTGTTATTACGGCAACTTCCCTGTAAATTTGGCGAAGTTTGATTAATTACTGCATAAATTATTAATGAGATTGGTGTGAAATTTGATTGAGTATTATTAAAAGTTATTCATTTAGACGTCAATTCAGACGTCAATTCTTAACTATTTTCCATGTAGTTTTGCAGGCACCATCGGCTGGTGTTACGGTAACTTCCCTGTAAATTTGGCGAAGTTTGATTAATTACTGCAAAAGTTATATAATGAGATTGGTGAGAAATTTGATTGAGTATTATTAAAAGTTATTCATTTAGACGTTAATTCAGACGTCAATTCTCAGCCGTTTTCCATGTAGTTTTGTAGCCAACATCGGCTGTTATTACGGAAACTTCCCTGTAAATTTGGTGAAGTTTGATTATTGTAAACTTTGCGAAGTTTGATTTATTACTGCAAAAATTATTAAAGAGATTGTTGTGAAATTTGATTGAGTATTATTAAAAGTTATTCATTTAAACGTCAATTCAGACGTCACTTCTAAACTGTTTTCCATGTAATTTTGCAGACACCATCGGCTGGTGTTACGGCAACCTCCCTGTAAATTTGGCGAAGTTTGATTAATTACTGCAAAAGTTATTAATGAGATTGGTTTGAAATTTGAATGAGTATTATTAAAAGTTATTCGTTTAGACGTCAATTAAGACGTCAATTCTCAACCGTTTTTAATGTAGTTTTGCAGGCACCATCGGCTGGAGTTACGGCAACTTCCGTGTAAATTTGGCGAAGTTTGATTAATTATTGCGAAAGTTATTAATGAGCTTGGTATAAAATTTGATTGACTATTATTAAAAGTTATTCATTTAGACGTCAATTCAGACGTCAATTCTCAACCGTTTTATATGTAGTTTTGCAGGCAACATTGGCTGTTATTACGGCAACTTCCCTGTAAATTTGGCGAAGTTTGATTAATTACTGCAAAAGTTATTAATGAGATTGGTGTGAAATTTGATTGAGTATTATTAAAAGTTTTCAATTCAGACGTCAATTCTTAACTGTTTTCCATGTAGTTTTGCAGGCACCATCGGCTGGTATTACGGCAACTTCCCTGTAAATTTGGCGAAGTTTGATTTATTACTGCAAAAATTATTAAAGAGATTGGTGTGAAATTTGATCGAGTATTATTAAAAGTTATTCATTTAAACGTCAATTCAGACGTCAATTCTCAACCGTTTTCCATGTAGTTTTGCAGGCAACATCGGCTGTTATTACGGCAACTTCCCTGTAAATTTAGCGAAGTTTGATTAATTACTGCATAAGTTATTAATGAGATTGGTGTGAAATTTGATTGAGTATTATTAAAAGTTATTCATTTAGACGTCAATTCAGACGTCAATTCTTAACTGTTTTCCATGTAGTTTTGCAGGCACCATCGGCTAGTATTACGGCAACTGCCCTGTAAATTTGGCGAAGTTTGATTAATTATTGCAGAAGTTATTAATGAGCTTGGTGTGAAATTTGATTGACTTTTATTAAAAGTTATTCATTTAGACGTCAATTCAGACGTCAATTCTCAACCGTTTCCCATATAGTATTGCAGGCACCGTTGGCTGTTATTACGGCAACTTCCCTGTAAATTTGGCGAAGTATGAGTGATTACTGCAAAAGTTATTAATGAGATTGGTGTGAAATTTGATTGAGTATTATTAAAAGTTATTCATTTAAATGTCGATTCAGACGTCAATTCTCAACCGTTTTCCATGTAGTTTTGCAGGCACTATCAGCTGGAATTATGGCAACTGCCCTGTAAATTTTGCGAAGTTTGATTAATTACTGCCAAAGGTATATAATGAGATTGGTGTGAAATTTGATTGAGTATTATTAAAAGTTATTCATTTAGACGTCAATTCAGACGTCAATTCTCAACCGTTTTCCATGTAGTTTTGTAGGCAACATCGGCTGTTATTACGGCAACTTCCCTGTAAATTTGGCGAAGTTTGATTAATGTAAACTTTGCGAAGCTTGGTTTATTACTGCAAAAATTATTAAAGAGATTGGTGTGAAATTTGATTGAGTATTATTAAAAGTTATTCATTTAAACGTCAATTCAGACGTCAATTCTTAACTGTTTTACATGTAGTTTTGCAGGCACCATCGGCTGGTATTACGGCAACTTCCCTGTAAATTTGGCAAAGTTTGATTAATTACTGCCGAAGGTATATAATGAGATTGGTGTGAAATTTGAATGAGTATTATTAAAAGTTATTCATTTAAACGTCAATTCAGACGTCACTTCTCAACTGTTTTCCATGTAATTTTGCAGACACCATCGGCTGGTGTTACGGCAACTACCCTGTAAATTTGGCGAAGTTTGATTAATTACTGCAAAAGTTATTAATGAGATTGGTTTGAAAGTTGATTGAGTATTACTAAAAGTTATTCATTTAGACGTCAATTCAGACGTCAATTCTTAACTGTTTTCCATGTAGTTTTGCAGGCACCATCGGCTGGTATTGCGGCAACTTCCCTGTAAATTTGGCGAAGTTTGATTAATTACTGCAAAAGTTATATAATGAGATTGGTGTGAAATTTGATTGAGTATTATTAAAAGTTATTCATTTAGACGTCAATTTAGACGTCAATTCTCAACCGTTTTCCATGTAGTTTTGTAGGCAACATCGCCTGTTATTACGGCAACTTCCCTGTAAATTTGGCGAAGTTTGATTAATGTGAACTTTGCGAAGTTTGATTTATTACTGCAAAAATTATTAAAGAGATTGGTGTGAAATTTGATCGAGTATTATTAAAAGTTATTCATTTAAACGTCAATTCAGACGTCAATTCTCAACTGTTTTCCATGTAATTTTGCAGACACCATCGGCTGGTGTTACGGCAACTACCCTGTAAATTTGGCGAAGTTTGATTAATTACTGCAAAAGTTATTAATGAGATTGGTTTGAAAGTTGATTGAGTATTACTAAAAGTTATTCATTTAGACGTCAATTCAGACGTCAATTCTCAACCGTTTTCCATGTAGTTTTGCAGGCAACATCGGCTAGTATTACGGCAATTTCCCTGTAAATTTGGCGAAGTTTGATTAATGTAAACTTGGCGAGGTTTGATTGATTACTGCATAAGCTATTAATGAGATTGGTGTGAAATTTGATTGAATATTATTAAAAGTTATTCATTTAGACGTTAATTCAGACGTCAATTCTTAACTGTTTTCCATGTAGTTTTGCAGGCACCATCGGCTGGTATTACGGCGACTTCCCTGTAAATTTGGCAAAGTTTGATTAATTACTGCAAAAGTTATATAATGAAATTGGTGTGAAATTTGATTGAGTATTATTCAAAGTTATTCATTTAGACGTCAATTCAGACGTCAATTCTCAACCGTTTTCCATGTAGTTTTGCAGACAAAATTGGCTGCTATTATGGAAACTTCCCTGTAAATTTGACGAAGTTTGATTAACTACTTCAAAAATTATTAAAGAGATTGGTGTGAAATTTGATCGAGTATTATTAAAAGTTATTCATTTAAACGTCAATTTAGACGTCACTTCTGAACTGTTTTCCATGTAATTTTGCAGACACCATCGGCTGGTATTACGGCAACTGCCCTGTAAATTTGGCGAAGTTTGAGTAATTACTGCGAAAGTTATTAATGAGATTGGTTTAAAATTTGATTGAGTATTATTAAAAGTTATTTATTTAGACGTCAATTCAAACGTCAATTCTCAACCGTTTTCCATGTAGTTTTGCAGGCAACATTGGCTGTTATTATAGAAACTCCCCTGTAAATTTGGCGAAGTTTGATTAATTACTGCAAAAGTTATTAATGAGATTGGTGTGAAATTTGATTGAGTATTTTTAAAAGTTATTCATTTAGACGTCAATTCAGACGTCAATTCTCAACCGTTTTCCATGTAGTTTTTGCAGGCAACATCGGCTGTTATTACGGCAACTTCCCTGTAAATTTGGCGAAGTTTGATTAATTACTGCATAAGTTATTAATGAGATTGGTGTGAAATTTGATTGAGTATTATTAAAAGTTATTCATTTAGACGTCAATTCAGACGTCAATTCTTAACTATTTTCCATGTAGTTTTGCAGGCACCATCGGCTGGTATTACGGTAACTTCCCTGTAAATTTGGCGAAGTTTGATTAATTACTGCAAAAGTTATATAATGAGATTGGTGAGAAATTTGATTGAGTATTATTAAAAGTTATTCATGTAGACGTCAATTCAGACGTCAATTCTCAGCCGTTTTCCATGTAGTTTTGTAGCCAACATCGGCTGTTATTACGGAAACTTCCCTGTAAATTTGGTGAAGTTTGATTATTGTAAACTTTGCGAAGTTTGATTTATTACTGCAAAAATTATTAAAGAGATTGTTGTGAAATTTGATTGAGTATTATTAAAAGTTATTCATTTAAACGTCAATTCAGACGTCACTTCTAAACTGTTTTCCATGTAATTTTGCAGACACCATCGGCTGGTGTTACGGCAACTTCCCTGTAAATTTGGCGAAGTTTGATTAATTACTGCAAAAGTTATTAATGAGATTGGTTTGAAATTGGAATGAGTATTATTAAAAGTTATTCGTTTAGACGTCAATTAAGACGTCAATTCTCAACCGTTTTTAATGTAGTTTTGCAGGCACCATCGGCTGGTGTTACGGCAACTTCCGTGTAAATTTGGCGAAGTTTGATTAATTATTGCGAAAGTTATTAATGAGCTTGGTATAAAATTTGATTGACTATTATTAAAAGTTATTCATTTAGACGTCAATTCAGACGTCAATTCTCAACCGTTTTATATGTAGTTTTGCAGGCAACATTGGCTGTTATTACGGCAACTTCCCTGTAAATTTGGCGAAGTTTGATTAATTACTGCAAAAGTTATTAATGAGATTGGTGTGAAATTTGATTGAGTATTATTAAAAGTTTTCAATTCAGACGTCAATTCTTAACTGTTTTCCATGTAGTTTTGCAGGCACCATCGGCTGGTATTACGGCAACTTCCCTGTAAATTTGGCGAAGTTTGATTTATTACTGCAAAAATTATTAAAGAGATTGGTGTGAAATTTGATCGAGTATTATTAAAAGTTATTCATTTAAACGTCAATTCAGACGTCAATTCTCAACCGTTTTCCATGTAGTTTTGCAGGCAACATCGGCTGTTATTACGGCAACTTCCCTGTAAATTTAGCGAAGTTTGATTAATTACTGCATAAGTTATTAATGAGATTGGTGTGAAATTTGATTGAGTATTATTAAAAGTTATTCATTTAGACGTCAATTCAGACGTCAATTCTTAACTGTTTTCCATGTAGTTTTGCAGGCACCATCGGCTAGTATTACGGCAACTGCCCTGTAAATTTGGCGAAGTTTGATTAATTATTGCAGAAGTTATTAATGAGCTTGGTGTGAAATTTGATTGACTTTTATTAAAAGTTATTCATTTAGACGTCAATTCAGACGTCAATTCTCAACCGTTTCCCATATAGTATTGCAGGCACCGTTGGCTGTTATTACGGCAACTTCCCTGTAAATTTGGCGAAGTATGAGTAATTACTGCAAAAGTTATTAATGAGATTGGTGTGAAATTTGATTGAGTATTATTAAAAGTTATTCATTTAGATGTCGATTCAGACGTCAATTCTCAACCGTTTTCCATGTAGTTTTGCAGGCACTATCAGCTGGAATTATGGCAACTGCCCTGTAAATTTTGCGAAGTTTGATTAATTACTGCCAAAGGTATATAATGAGATTGGTGTGAAATTTGATTGAGTATTATTAAAAAGTTATTCATTTAGACGTCAATTCAGACGTCAATTCTCAACCGTTTTTCATGTAGTTTTGTAGGCAACATCGGCTGTTATTACGGCAACTTCCCTGTAAATTTGGCGAAGTTTGATTAATGTAAACTTTGCGAAGCTTGGTTTATTACTGCAAAAATTATTAAAGAGATTGGTGTGAAATTTGATTGAGTATTATTAAAAGTTATTCATTTAAACGTCAATTCAGACGTCAATTCTTAACTGTTTTACATGTAGTTTTGCAGGCACCATCGGCTGGTATTACGGCATCTTCCCTGTAAATTTGGCAAAGTTTGATTAATTACTGCCAAAGGTATATAATGAGATTGGTGTGAAATTTGAATGAGTATTATTAAAAGTTATTCATTTAAACGTCAATTCAGACGTCACTTCTCAACTGTTTTCCATGTAATTTTGCAGACACCATCGGCTGGTGTTACGGCAACTACCCTGTAAATTTGGCGAAGTTTGATTAATTACTGCAAAAGTTATTAATGAGATTGGTTTGAAAGTTGATTGAGTATTACTAAAAGTTATTCATTTAGACGTCAATTCAGACGTCAATTCTTAACTGTTTTCCATGTAGTTTTGCAGGCACCATCGGCTGGTATTACGGCAACTTCCCTGTAAATTTGGCGAAGTTTGATTAATTACTGCAAAAGTTATATAATGAGATTGGTGTGAAATTTGATTGAGTATCATTAAAAGTTATTCATTTAGACGTCAATTTAGACGTCAATTCTCAACCGTTTTCCATGTAGTTTTGTAGGCAACATCGCCTGTTATTACGGCAACTTCCCTGTAAATTTGGCGAAGTTTGATTAATGTAAACTTTGCGAAGTTTGATTTATTACTGCAAAAATTATTAAAGAGATTGGTGTGAAATTTGATCGAGTATTATTAAAAGTTATTCATTTAAACGTCAATTCAGACGTCACTTCTCAACTGTTTTCCATGTAATTTTGCAGACACCATCGGCTGGTGTTACGGCAACTACCCTGTAAATTTGGCGAAGTTTGATTAATTACTGCAAAAGTTATTAATGAGATTGGTTTGAAAGTTGATTGAGTATTACTAAAAGTTATTCATTTAGACGTCAATTCAGACGTCAATTCTTAACTGTTTTCCATGTAGTTTTGCAGGCACCATCGGCTGGTATTACGGCAACTTCCCTGTAAATTTGGCGAAGTTTGATTAATTACTGCAAAAGTTATATAATGAGATTGGTGTGAAATTTGATTGAGTATTATTGAAAGTTATTCATTTAGACGTCAATTTAGACGTCAATTCTCAACCGTTTTCCATGTAGTTTTGTAGGCAACATCGCCTGTTATTACGGCAACTTCCCTGTAAATTTGGCGAAGTTTGATTAATGTAAACTTTGCGAAGTTTGATTTATTACTGCAAAAATTATTAAAGAGATTGGTGTGAAATTTGATCGAGTATTATTAAAAGTTATTCATTTAAACGTCAATTCAGACGTCAATTCTCAACCGTTTTCCATGTAGTTTTGCAGGCAACATCGGCTGTTATTACGGCAACTTCCCTGTAAATTTAGCGAAGATTGATTAATTACTGCATAAGTTATTAATGAGATTGGTGTGAAATTTGATTGAGTATTATTAAAAGTTATTCATTTAGACGTCAATTCAGACGTCAATTCTTAACTGTTTTCCATGTAGTTTCGCAGGCACCATCGGCTAGTATTACGGCAACTGCCCTGTAAATTTGGCGGAGTTTGAGTAATTACTGCGAAAGTTATTAATGAGATTGGTTTAAAATTTGATTGAGTATTATTAAAAGTTATTTATTTAGACGTCAATTCAAACGTCAATTCTCAACCGTTTTCCATGTAGTTTTGCAGGCAACATTGGCTGTTATTATGGAAACTCCCCTGTAAATTTGGCGAAGTTTGATTAATTACTGCATAAATTATTAATGAGATTGGTGTGAAATTTGATTGAGTATTTTTAAAAGTTATTCATTTAGACGTCAATTCAGACGTCAATTCTCAACCGTTTTCCATGTAGTTTTTGCAGGCAACATCGGCTGTTATTACGGCAACTTCCCTGTAAATTTGGCGAAGTTTGATTAATTACTGCATAAATTATTAATGAGATTGGTGTGAAATTTGATTGAGTATTATTAAAAGTTATTCATTTAGACGTCAATTCAGACGTCAATTCTTAACTATTTTCCATGTAGTTTTGCAGGCACCATCGGCTGGTGTTACGGTAACTTCCCTGTAAATTTGGCGAAGTTTGATTAATTACTGCAAAAGTTATATAATGAGATTGGTGAGAAATTTGATTGAGTATTATTAAAAGTTATTCATTTAGACGTTAATTCAGACGTCAATTCTCAGCCGTTTTCCATGTAGTTTTGTAGCCAACATCGGCTGTTATTACGGAAACTTCCCTGTAAATTTGGTGAAGTTTGATTATTGTAAACTTTGCGAAGTTTGATTTATTACTGCAAAAATTATTAAAGAGATTGTTGTGAAATTTGATTGAGTATTATTAAAAGTTATTCATTTAAACGTCAATTCAGACGTCACTTCTAAACTGTTTTCCATGTAATTTTGCAGACACCATCGGCTGGTGTTACGGCAACCTCCCTGTAAATTTGGCGAAGTTTGATTAATTACTGCAAAAGTTATTAATGAGATTGGTTTGAAATTTGAATGAGTATTATTAAAAGTTATTCGTTTAGACGTCAATTAAGACGTCAATTCTCAACCGTTTTTAATGTAGTTTTGCAGGCACCATCGGCTGGAGTTACGGCAACTTCCGTGTAAATTTGGCGAAGTTTGATTAATTATTGCGAAAGTTATTAATGAGCTTGGTATAAAATTTGATTGACTATTATTAAAAGTTATTCATTTAGACGTCAATTCAGACGTCAATTCTCAACCGTTTTATATGTAGTTTTGCAGGCAACATTGGCTGTTATTACGGCAACTTCCCTGTAAATTTGGCGAAGTTTGATTAATTACTGCAAAAGTTATTAATGAGATTGGTGTGAAATTTGATTGAGTATTATTAAAAGTTTTCAATTCAGACGTCAATTCTTAACTGTTTTCCATGTAGTTTTGCAGGCACCATCGGCTGGTATTACGGCAACTTCCCTGTAAATTTGGCGAAGTTTGATTTATTACTGCAAAAATTATTAAAGAGATTGGTGTGAAATTTGATCGAGTATTATTAAAAGTTATTCATTTAAACGTCAATTCAGACGTCAATTCTCAACCGTTTTCCATGTAGTTTTGCAGGCAACATCGGCTGTTATTACGGCAACTTCCCTGTAAATTTAGCGAAGTTTGATTAATTACTGCATAAGTTATTAATGAGATTGGTGTGAAATTGGATTGAGTATTATTAAAAGTTCTTCATTTAGACGTCAATTCAGACGTCAATTCTTAACTGTTTTCCATGTAGTTTTGCAGGCACCATCGGCTAGTATTACGGCAACTGCCCTGTAAATTTGGCGAAGTTTGATTAATTATTGCAGAAGTTATTAATGAGCTTGGTGTGAAATTTGATTGACTTTTATTAAAAGTTATTCATTTAGACGTCAATTCAGACGTCAATTCTCAACCGTTTCCCATATAGTATTGCAGGCACCGTTGGCTGTTATTACGGCAACTTCCCTGTAAATTTGGCGAAGTATGAGTGATTACTGCAAAAGTTATTAATGAGATTGGTGTGAAATTTGATTGAGTATTATTAAAAGTTATTCATTTAAATGTCGATTCAGACGTCAATTCTCAACCGTTTTCCATGTAGTTTTGCAGGCACTATCAGCTGGAATTATGGCAACTGCCCTGTAAATTTTGCGAAGTTTGATTAATTACTGCCAAAGGTATATAATGAGATTGGTGTGAAATTTGATTGAGTATTATTAAAAGTTATTCATTTAGACGTCAATTCAGACGTCAATTCTCAACCGTTTTCCATGTAGTTTTGTAGGCAACATCGGCTGTTATTACGGCAACTTCCCTGTAAATTTGGCGAAGTTTGATTAATGTAAACTTTGCGAAGCTTGGTTTATTACTGCAAAAATTATTAAAGAGATTGGTGTGAAATTTGATTGAGTATTATTAAAAGTTATTCATTTAAACGTCAATTCAGCCGTTACTTTCGGTAATTCTTATTTTTAAAATGGTATGTTTACTTAATTTTCATTTACACCCGAATTATTATGAACCTTATACTGAGTGTACTTTTTTATCTGGTCCCACATGGTTGCCTACATACAATTACGCCATAACAAATATTATCACTTTTATTTACTCATTCTTATCAGGTGTTGTGCTGCTCCATAATGTTTCTTTCATTTGATGTTGTCATCACTGACACTATTTTCAGCACATTACATGTGTAATGAAATATCAAACTAGCATGTTCGTATGCATGTATGTATGGATATATTCGTATGTTTATATGTTTTTATGCTTAGCTATATTTATGCGTGTATGTACATATATATGTATTTACATGTTTGAGTATATGTGGTCATATTGACATATTAATATAAACATCAAATTATGTTATATATTGCGAATTTGCTATAACCATGATAACTGAAATGTTCTTTAATCGTGACACTGAATCAGTGTTGTTTTGATGTTGTCCAACGTCGCAGATGGCGGTCTAGCATCATAAAGACTTTGTTTTGACGTCACATGTGTATGTCTATGTTGTGAATTATCAATCACACAGTCATACCAATAACTTCACAAATATGGGCCGACATCGAAAACGACACCTCGTTTTTATGTCATTATATGGTCATACTGGTAGTGGAGAATATATGTATACATGGTAATATTATTATGTAAATTTAAACATCACAGTTAGTTATATTCTTGCAGACTCAGGAAGTTGGGTCGGTGCTGTTTTAGCGTTGGTCCAACGTCGTTCCGGCCCCGATTGGCGTCTGGTGTCTGGTGAGGGTGAAATTTGTATGTATGAAATACGGGTCGCTGAATTGATGGTGTTTTGATATTGGTCTAACGTAACAGACGATGGACCGGCATCTGAGCAACTTCGGCTCGACAAATCATATCATCTGGAATTGTACATCTCCCCACTCTTTCTTGTCTAAATGTCACAACATATCAACACGTCACACACAACATGTGACAACCACGACAATTTTTGCTGTACAGTCATGTCGGCATTTTCGTTTTGTCTGCACTATTTCCTTTTTTTTGCACCTTGTCTTTATGCAGATTCATGACCATTTACAAATGTATATATTTAAACTTTGTGGTAGGCCTACACATTATTACTCTTGTTATATTTGACGTTAGTATAACGTTTACCCAAATTTTATATGGATAGCGAACCCTTTCAATTTATAGAAGGCGAAAATAATAATACATTGACTGATTTATTACAAAATCATAACAGTGAAGAAGAATTTGATAATTTTACTTTGAATTTTGATAAACACTCTCCTTACTATGACCACAAATCTTTCTTAACTTTTCTACAAGATAATGACAAATCATTTACAGTATTAAGTATTAATGTTGCAAGCCTTAGATCAAAATTTGATGAAATTGAAATTTTTATAAATGAGGTAACACTATGTTGTCCACCTCTGAGTGCAATATGCATTCAGGAAACATGGTTAAATGAGCACGATGATATATCATTATTTAATTTAAATGGCTATAACTGCATATCTCAAGGAAAAACTTGTAGTCAAAGAGGAGGTCTCGTTATATATTTAAATGACGACTTTAACTATAATATCATAAAATGTCCGGAAATTTCAACTTTATGGGAATGTCAAATTATTGAAATAACTAGCAATATGCTCTCTAGAAAAGTAATCTTGGGGAATGTCTACCGACTTCCTAGAGAAACATCCACCGATCACAAAACATTTATTGATGAATTTTCCCCCATATTAGCTCAATTGGAACAATCCCACTCCGAAGTCATTATAGCTGGCGATTTCAACATTAATTTACTAGACATAAAGACTAAAGATAAAGTATTAGCTTTTTATAATTCTTTTACTACTACTGGCTTTTTGCCTGAAATTACTTTGCCTACACGATTTTCACATAGGACAGGTACACTTATCGACAATTTTCTTTGCAAATTATCAGATATATCTTTAAAATCTAAGTCTGGCATTCTTGTAGATAGATTTTCAGATCACCAACCATATTTCATGTCAATAAATCTAAGAACGGTCAACATTATCCCACATAAATATATAACAATAAATAAACAAACGCCCATTGCTATCCAGAATTTTAAAGAAGAACTTTCAAGCTCCAATATTATGGAATTACTTGATGTGAATTTGGAATCCAATCCCAACAATAATTATGATGTATTACACGACTTAATATGTGCACTGAAACAAAAACATTTTCCAAATAAAAAAATTAAATTTAATAAATACAAACACAAGAGTACGCCATGGATTACAACGGGTATTTTAAAGTCAATCAAATTCAAAAATAAAATACACTTGGCACTTAGGAGAACACCACATGAATCTCCTCATTACAATACAATAGAAACAAATTTACGAAATTATAATATCATACTAAAAAAATCGATTAGATTGGCAAAAAAGATTTATTACACTACAAATTTTCAAAAGGCAAAAGGTAACCTTAAAAAAAGCTGGTCAGCTATAAATGAAATGTTATGCAAGAAAAGAAAAAAAGTAAATTTCCCTGAATTTTTCAAAATTGACAATACCGTAGTTACAGGTACAACTGGTATTGCGAATAAATTCAACTTTTTCTTTACAAATATCGGACCAAATCTGGCAAAAGAAATTTGCGTCCCGTCTAGAAATAATTTTAAAAACTATTTATTAAATCAAAATGATAACAGTTTGACCTTTAAACTCATAGAAGAAGATTTTGTTAGCAAACTGATAGACGATTTAGATAGCAAAAATAGTACAGGATGTGATGGGTTATCAAACACCTTACTTAAATCTATTAAACTAAACCTAGTTAAACCAATAACACTCATTGTTAATCAAATGCTAACAACGGGTATATTCCCTGACAAATTAAAAATAGCAAAAGTCATACCATTATTCAAAAAGGGAGATAAATCTATATTTTCGAATTACAGGCCCATTTCTCTATTACCATCAATATCCAAACTTTTTGAAAAAGTAATTTATCAACAACTATACAAATATTTTGAAGATTCAAATTTATTCTACGAGAGTCAATATGGTTTTCGGAAGGGTCATTCCACGGAATTGGCCTCCCTAGAACTAGTAAACAGGTTGTTATCTAAAATGGATAAAGGCGAGGTACCTGTAGCTATATTCATTGATTTATCCAAAGCCTTCGACACCTTAGACCATGATATATTACTATACAAATTAAAATGCTATGGACTCACAGGTAATTCTATAAATTCATTAAAATGTTATTTAACAAATAGACAACAATATGTACACTATGATAATACTGACTCAAATTTCTTAAAAATAACCACTGGGGTACCTCAAGGTTCCATTTTGGGGCCTTTACTATTCTTAATTTATATGAATGATATACATAAATCTTCCAATCTCTTTCATTTTATCCTTTTTGCAGACGACACGACTCTGATAACAAAGAATGCTATTTATAATACAGATAGTATTAATGCAGAACTAGCAAAACTCTCAATATGGTTTAAAGTAAACAAACTTTCTCTTAATGTTTCCAAATCCAAATTTATGGTTTTTCGTTCGGCAAGAAAACAAACACCTATACCATTAATACAAATAGACAATAACGTTATTGAATGCGTCGAAAAATTCAATTTCTTAGGTTTAATTATCAATAAGCAATTGAAATGGAATGATCACATAGACCACATTGTCCTGAAAATATCACGCATCATCGGCGTCCTAACAAGATTGAAAAATCATATACCCTTAAATATTTTAATCACGCTTTACAACTCACTGTTATTACCACACATAAATTATTCGCTCATAGTTTGGGGACACCAGCCATCCAAACTAACACAGTTGCAAAAGAAATGTATTCGAATTATAACAAAAAACAAAATGTTTGCCCATACTGATCCACTATTTAAAAACTTGCATATTTTAAAAGCAGAGGATATTTTTAAAATACAGCAATTTAAATTATACTACAAATACTTAAAACACACTTTGCCCACATTCTTTCTGAATCTCCAGTTTAGGACAAGTGGACATAATTATAATACAAGGAATCAAGATCTATATAAATGTCGTATAAAACATGAATTTGCTAGACAGTGCTTATTATATAATATACCCGATGCAATCAATAACTGCCCAACAAATATAAAGGAAAAGTTTTTTACTCACAGTTTGCAAGGTGTCATCACTTATGCTAAATCATCAATATTAAACAGCTACGACAGTATTTGTCATATTCCTCAGTGCTATGTTTGTAGCGCAATTTAATAATATATGTTTGTGTATTACAACAAATTTTCCGTCTTTTTAATTATCATATTGCCTATACCTTACACATGTCACAGTCTGATAGAGTGTTAATTTTTGAAGGTTCAAATTTACCCGTTAAGTTCTAGTATTTATTGCAACTGAATTCTCAAATGTATTAGCCATTTTTTTTATAATAACTTTTTTATGATACTTAGGCCTACTACTATATAATAGTTTTTCTATTCACAATATTGGTTTATATTGTCTGACGATAGCTCCCTGTCTGTCGCCTCGGTCTTCGAGCTATCTTAGTACTGAGGTAATAGCCAGGGAGTTAACATCACTTTCATTATTATGTACTTGAAATATCGAATAAACCTGTAATATAAATGTAATGTAATGTAGGTGGCCTCCACGCTAGCGACCATTGCTTGGTCTTAGTGGAGGTCTCCTGATCATCATAATATATACAACTGCTTTTATATTACTATGTACTTACTCTCTTTGATCAAATAAATGAATCTGAATCTGAATCTGAATCAATTCTTAACTGTTTTCCATGTAGTTTTGCAGGCACCATCGGCTGGTATTACGGCAACTTCCCTGTAAATTTGGCAAAGTTTGATTAATTACTGCCAAAGGTATATAATGAGATTGGTGTGAAATTTGAATGAGTATTATTAAAAGTTATTCATTTAAACGTCAATTCAGACGTCACTTCTCAACTGTTTTCCATGTAATTTTGCAGACACCATCGGCTGGTGTTACGGCAACTACCCTGTAAATTTGGCGAAGTTTGATTAATTACTGCAAAAGTTATTGATGAGATTGGTTTGAAAGTTGATTGAGTATTACTAAAAGTTATTCATTTAGACGTCAATTCAGACGTCAATTCTTAACTGTTTTCCATGTAGTTTTGCAGGCACCATCGGCTGGTATTACGGCAACTTCCCTGTAAATTTGGCGAAGTTTGATTAATTACTGCAAAAGTTATATAATGAGATTGGTGTGAAATTTGATTGAGTATTATTAAAAGTTATTCATTTAGACGTCAATTTAGACGTCAATTCTCAACCGTTTTCCATGTAGTTTTGTAGGCAACATCGCCTGTTATTACGGCAACTTCCCTGTAAATTTGGCGAAGTTTGATTAATGTAAACTTTGCGAAGTTTGATTTATTACTGCAAAAATTATTAAAGAGATTGGTGTGAAATCTGATCGAGTATTATTAAAAGTTATTCATTTAAACGTCAATTCAGACGTCAATTCTCAACTGTTTTCCATGTAGTTTTGCAGGCAACATCGGCTGTTATTACGGCAACTTCCCTGTAAATTTAGCGAAGATTGATTAATTACTGCATAAGTTATTAATGAGATTGGTGTGAAATTTGATTGAGTATTATTAAAAGTTATTCATTTAGACGTCAATTCAGACGTCAATTCTTAACTGTTTTCCATGTAGTTTCGCAGGCACCATCGGCTGTTATTACGGCAACTTCCCTGTAAATTTGGCGAAGTTTGATTAATGTAAACTTTGCGAAGCTTGGTTTATTACTGCAAAAATTATTTAAGAGATTGGTGTGAAATTTGATTGAGTATTATTAAAAGTTATTCATTTAAACGTCAATTCAGACGTCAATTCTTAACTGTTTTACATGTAGTTTTGCAGGCACCATCGGCTGGTATTACGGCAACTTCCCTGTAAATTTGGCAAAGTTTGATTAATTACTGCCAAAGGTATATAATGAGATTGGTGTGAAATTTGATTGAGTATTATTAAAAGTTATTCATTTAAACGTCAATTCAGACGTCACTTCTCAACTGTTTTCCATGTAATTTTGCAGACACCATCGGCTGGCATTACTGCAACTACCCTGTAAATTTGGCGAAGTTTGATTAATTACTGCAAAAGTTATTAATGAGATTGGTTTGAAATTTGATTGAGTATTATTAAAAGTTATTCATTTAGACGTCAATTCAAACGTCAATTCTCAACATTTTTCCATGTAGTTTTGCAGGCAACATTGGCTGTTATTACGGCAGCTTCTCTGTAAATTTGACGAAGTTTGATTAATTACTGCAAAAGTTATTAATGAGATTGGTGTGAAATTTGATTGAGTATTATTAAAAGTTATTCATTTAGACGTCAATTCAGACGTCAATTCTCAACCGTTTTCCATGTAATTTTGCAGGCGCCCTCGGATGGTATTACGGCAACTTCCCTGTAAATTTGGCAAAGTTTGATTAATTACTGCCAAAGGTATATAATGAGATTGGTGTGAAATTTGAATGAGTATTATTAAAAGTTATTCATTTAAACGTCAATTCAGACGTCACTTCTCAACTGTTTTCCATGTAATTTTGCAGACACCATCGGCTGGTGTTACGGCAACTACCCTGTAAATTTGGCGAAGTTTGATTAATTACTGCAAAAGTTATTGATGAGATTGGTTTGAAAGTTGATTGAGTATTACTAAAAGTTATTCATTTAGACGTCAATTCAGACGTCAATTCTTAACTGTTTTCCATGTAGTTTTGCAGGCACCATCGGCTGGTATCACGGCAACTTCCCTGTAAATTTGGCGAAGTTTAATTAATTACTGCAAAAGTTATATAATGAGATTGGTGTGAAATTTGATTGAGTATTATTAAAAGTTATTCATTTAGACGTCAATTTAGACGTCAATTCTCAACCGTTTTCCATGTAGTTTTGTAGGCAACATCGCCTGTTATTACGGCAACTTCCCTGTAAATTTGGCGAAGTTTGATTAATGTAAACTTTGCGAAGTTTGATTTATTACTGCAAAAATTATTAAAGAGATTGGTGTGAAATTTGATCGAGTATAATTAAAAGTTATTCATTTAAACGTCAATTCAGACGTCAATTCTCAACCGTTTTCCATGTAGTTTTGCAGGCAACATCGGCTGTTATTACGGCAACTTCCCTGTAAATTTAGCGAAGATTGATTAATTACTGCATAAGTTATTAATGAGATTGGTGTGAAATTTGATTGAGTATTATTAAAAGTTATTCATTTAGACGTCAATTCAGACGTCCATTCTTAACTGTTTTCCATGTAGTTTCGCAGGCACCATCGGCTAGTATTACGGCAACTGCCCTGTAAATTTGGCGAAGTTTGATTAATTATTACAGAAGTTATTAATGAGCTTGGTGTGAAATTTGATTGACTTTTATTAAAAGTTATTCATTTAGACGTCAATTCAGACGTCAATTCTCAACCGTTTCCCATGTAGTTTTGCAGGCACCATTGGCTGTTATTACGGCAACTTCCCTGTAAATTTGGCGAAGTATGAGTAATTACTGCAAAAGTTATTAATGAGATTGGTGTGAAATTTGATTGAGTATTATTAAAAGTTATTCATTTAGACGTCAATTCAGACGTCAATTCTTAACTGTTTTCCATGTAGTTTCGCAGGCACCATCGGCTGTTATTACGGCAACTTCCCTGTCAATTTGGCGAAGTTTGATTAATGTAAACTTTGCGAAGCTTGGTTTATTACTGCAAAAATTATTTAAGAGATTGGTGTGAAATTTGATTGAGTATTATTAAAAGTTATTCATTTAAACGTCAATTCAGACGTCAATTCTTAACTGTTTTACATGTAGTTTTGCAGGCACCATCGGTTGGTATTACGGCAACTTCCCTGTAAATTTGGCAATGTTTGATTAATTACTGCCAAAGGTATATAATGAGATTGGTGTGAAATTTGATTGAGTATTATTAAAAGTTATTCATTTAAACGTCAATTCAGACGTCACTTCTCAACTGTTTTCCATGTAATTTTGCAGACACCATCGGCTGGCATTACTGCAACTACCCTGTAAATTTGGCAAAGTTTGATTAATTACTGCAAAAGTTATTAATGAGATTGGTTTGAAATTTGATTGAGTATTATTAAAAGTTATTCATTTAGACGTCAATTCAAACGTCAATTCTCAACATTTTTCCATGTAGTTTTGCAGGCAACATTGGCTGTTATTACGGCAGCTTCTCTGTAAATTTGACGGAGTTTGATTAATTACTGCAAAAGTTATTAATGAGATTGGTGTGAAATTTGATTGAGTATTATTAAAAGTTATTCATTTAGACGTCAATTCAGACGTCAATTCTCAACCGTTTTCCATGTAATTTTGCAGGCACCCTCGGCTGGTATTACGGCAACTTCCCTGTAAATTTGGCAAAGTTTGATTAATTACTGCCAAAGGTATATAATGAGATTGGTGTGAAATTTGAATGAGTATTATTAAAAGTTATTCATTTAAACGTCAATTCAGACGTCACTTCTCAACTGTTTTCCATGTAATTTTGCAGACACCATCGGCTGGTGTTACGGCAACTACCCTGTAAATTTGGCGAAGTTTGATTAATTACTGCAAAAGTTATTAATGAGATTGGTTTGAAAGTTGATTGAGTATTACTAAAAGTTATTCATTTAGACGTCAATTCAGACGTCAATTCTTAACTGTTTTCCATGTAGTTTTGCAGGCACCATCGGCTGGTATCACGGCAACTTCCCTGTAAATTTGGCGAAGTTTGATTAATTACTGCAAAAGTTATATAATGAGATTGGTGTGAAATTTGATTGAGTATTATTAAAAGTTATTCATTTAGACGTCAATTTAGACGTCAATTCTAAACCGTTTTCCATGTAGTTTTGTAGGCAACATCGCCTGTTATTACGGCAACTTCCCTGTAAATTTGGCGAAGTTTGATTAATGTAAACTTTGCGAAGTTTGATTTATTACTGCAAAAATTATTAAAGAGATTGGTGTGAAATTTGATCGAGTATTATTAAAAGTTATTCATTTAAACGTCAATTCAGACGTCAATTCTCAACCGTTTTCCATGTAGTTTTGCAGGCAACATCGGCTGTTATTACGGCAACTTCCCTGTAAATTTAGCGAAGATTGATTAATTACTGCATAAGTTATTAATGAGATTGGTGTGAAATTTGATTGAGTATTATTAAAAGTTATTCATTTAGACGTCAATGCAGACGTCAATGCTTAACTGTTTTCCATGTAGTTTCGCAGGCACCATCGGCTAGTATTACGGCAACTGCCCTGTAAATTTGGCGAAGTTTGATTAATTATTACAGAAGTTATTAATGAGCTTGGTGTGAAATTTGATTGACTTTTATTAAAAGTTATTCATTTAGACGTCAATTCAGACGTCAATTCTCAACCGTTTCCCATGTAGTTTTGCAGGCACCATTGGCTGTTATTACGGCAACTTCCCTGTAAATTTGGCGAAGTATGAGTAATTACTGCAAAAGTTATTAATGAGATTGGTGTAAAATTTGATTGAGTATTATTAAAAGTTATTCATTTAGATGTCGATTCATACGTCAATTCTCAACCGTTTTCCATGTAGTTTTGCAGGCACTATCAGCTGGAATTATGGCAACTGCCCTGTAAATTTTGCGAAGTTTGATTAATTACTGCCAAAGGTATATAATGAGATTGGTGTGAAATTTGATTGAGTATTATTAAAAGTTATTCATTTAGACGTCAATTCAGACGTCAATTCTCAACCGTTTTCCATGTAGTTTTGTAGGCAACATCGGCTGTTATTACGGCAACTTCCCTGTAAATTTGGCGAAGTTTGATTAATGTAAACTTTGCGAAGCTTGGTTTATTACTGCAAAAATTATTTAAGGGATTGGTGTGAAATTTGATTGAGTATTATTAAAAGTTATTCATTTAAACGTCAATTCAGACGTCAATTCTTAACTGTTTTACATGTAGTTTTGCAGGCACCATCGGCTGGTATTACGGCAACTTCCCTGTAAATTTGGCAAATTTTGATTAATTACTGCCAAAGGTATATAATGAGATTGGTGTGAAATTTGATTGAGTATTATTAAAAGTTATTCATTTAAACGTCAATTCAGACGTCACTTCTCAACTGTTTTCCATGTAATTTTGCAGACACCATCGGCTGGCATTACTGCAACTACCCTGTAAATTTGGCGAAGTTTAATTAATTACTGCAAAAGTTATTAATGAGATTGGTTTGAAATTTGATTGAGTATTATTAAAAGTTATTCATTTAGACGTCAATTCAAACGTCAATTCTCAACATTTTTCCATGTAGTTTTGCAGGCAACATTGGCTGTTATTACGGCAGCTTCTCTGTAAATTTGACGAAGTTTGATTAATTACTGCAAAAGTTATTAATGAGATTGGTGTGAAATTTGATTGAGTATTATTAAAAGTTATTCATTTAGACGTCAATTCAGACGTCAATTCTTAACGTTTTTCCATGTAGTTTTGCAGGCACCAACGGCTGGTATTAAGGCAACTTCCCTGTAAATTTGGCAAAGTTTGATTAATTACTGCAAAAGTTATATAATGAGATTAGTGTGAAATTTGATTGAGTATTTTTAAAAGTTATTCATTTAGACGTCAATTCAGACGTCAATTCTTAAGTGTTTCTCATGTAGTTTTGCAGGCACCATCGGCTGGTATTACGGCAACTTCCCTGTAAATTTAACGAAGTTTGATTAATTACTACAAAAGTTATATAATGAGATTGGTGTGAAATTTGATTGATTATTATTAAAAGTTATTCATTTAGACGTCAATTCAGACGTCAATTCTCAACCGTTTTCCATGTAATTTTGCAGGCGCCCTCGGATGGTATTACGGCAACTTCCCTGTAAATTTGGCAAAGTTTGATTAATTACTGCCAAAGGTATATAATGAGATTGGTGTGAAATTTGAATGAGTATTATTAAAAGTTATTCATTTAAACGTCAATTCAGACGTCACTTCTCAACTGTTTTCCATGTAATTTTGCAGACACCATCGGCTGGTGTTACGGCAACTACCCTGTAAATTTGGCGAAGTTTGATTAATTACTGCAAAAGTTATTAATGAGATTGGTTTGAAAGTTGATTGAGTATTACTAAAAGTTATTCATTTAGACGTCAATTCAGACGTCAATTCTTAACTGTTTTCCATGTAGTTTTGCAGGCACCATCGGCTGGTATCACGGCAACTTCCCTGTAAATTTGGCGAAGTTTAATTAATTACTGCAAAAGTTATATAATGAGATTGGTGTGAAATTTGATTGAGTATTATTAAAAGTTATTCATTTAGACGTCAATTTAGACGTCAATTCTCAACCGTTTTCCATGTAGTTTTGTAGGCAACATCGCCTGTTATTACGGCAACTTCCCTGTAAATTTGGCGAAGTTTGATTAATGTAAACTTTGCGAAGTTTGATTTATTACTGCAAAAATTATTAAAGAGATTGGTGTGAAATTTGATCGAGTATAATTAAAAGTTATTCATTTAAACGTCAATTCAGACGTCAATTCTCAACCGTTTTCCATGTAGTTTTGCAGGCAACATCGGCTGTTATTACGGCAACTTCCCTGTAAATTTAGCGAAGATTGATTAATTACTGCATAAGTTATTAATGAGATTGGTGTGAAATTTGATTGAGTATTATTAAAAGTTATTCATTTAGACGTCAATTCAGACGTCCATTCTTAACTGTTTTCCATGTAGTTTCGCAGGCACCATCGGCTAGTATTACGGCAACTGCCCTGTAAATTTGGCGAAGTTTGATTAATTATTACAGAAGTTATTAATGAGCTTGGTGTGAAATTTGATTGACTTTTATTAAAAGTTATTCATTTAGACGTCAATTCAGACGTCAATTCTCAACCGTTTCCCATGTAGTTTTGCAGGCACCATTGGCTGTTATTACGGCAACTTCCCTGTAAATTTGGCGAAGTATGAGTAATTACTGCAAAAGTTATTAATGAGATTGGTGTGAAATTTGATTGAGTATTATTAAAAGTTATTCATTTAGACGTCAATTCAGACGTCAATTCTTAACTGTTTTCCATGTAGTTTCGCAGGCACCATCGGCTGTTATTACGGCAACTTCCCTGTCAATTTGGCGAAGTTTGATTAATGTAAACTTTGCGAAGCTTGGTTTATTACTGCAAAAATTATTTAAGAGATTGGTGTGAAATTTGATTGAGTATTATTAAAAGTTATTCATTTAAACGTCAATTCAGACGTCAATTCTTAACTGTTTTACATGTAGTTTTGCAGGCACCATCGGTTGGTATTACGGCAACTTCCCTGTAAATTTGGCAAAGTTTGATTAATTACTGCCAAAGGTATATAATGAGATTGGTGTGAAATTTGATTGAGTATTATTAAAAGTTATTCATTTAAACGTCAATTCAGACGTCACTTCTCAACTGTTTTCCATGTAATTTTGCAGACACCATCGGCTGGCATTACTGCAACTACCCTGTAAATTTGGCAAAGTTTGATTAATTACTGCAAAAGTTATTAATGAGATTGGTTTGAAATTTGATTGAGTATTATTAAAAGTTATTCATTTAGACGTCAATTCAAACGTCAATTCTCAACATTTTTCCATGTAGTTTTGCAGGCAACATTGGCTGTTATTACGGCAGCTTCTCTGTAAATTTGACGGAGTTTGATTAATTACTGCAAAAGTTATTAATGAGATTGGTGTGAAATTTGATTGAGTATTATTAAAAGTTATTCATTTAGACGTCAATTCAGACGTCAATTCTCAACCGTTTTCCATGTAATTTTGCAGGCACCCTCGGCTGGTATTACGGCAACTTCCCTGTAAATTTGGCAAAGTTTGATTAATTACTGCCAAAGGTATATAATGAGATTGGTGTGAAATTTGAATGAGTATTATTAAAAGTTATTCATTTAAACGTCAATTCAGACGTCACTTCTCAACTGTTTTCCATGTAATTTTGCAGACACCATCGGCTGGTGTTACGGCAACTACCCTGTAAATTTGGCGAAGTTTGATTAATTACTGCAAAAGTTATTAATGAGATTGGTTTGAAAGTTGATTGAGTATTACTAAAAGTTATTCATTTAGACGTCAATTCAGACGTCAATTCTTAACTGTTTTCCATGTAGTTTTGCAGGCACCATCGGCTGGTATCACGGCAACTTCCCTGTAAATTTGGCGAAGTTTGATTAATTACTGCAAAAGTTATATAATGAGATTGGTGTGAAATTTGATTGAGTATTATTAAAAGTTATTCATTTAGACGTCAATTTAGACGTCAATTCTAAACCGTTTTCCATGTAGTTTTGTAGGCAACATCGCCTGTTATTACGGCAACTTCCCTGTAAATTTGGCGAAGTTTGATTAATGTAAACTTTGCGAAGTTTGATTTATTACTGCAAAAATTATTAAAGAGATTGGTGTGAAATTTGATCGAGTATTATTAAAAGTTATTCATTTAAACGTCAATTCAGACGTCAATTCTCAACCGTTTTCCATGTAGTTTTGCAGGCAACATCGGCTGTTATTACGGCAACTTCCCTGTAAATTTAGCGAAGATTGATTAATTACTGCATAAGTTATTAATGAGATTGGTGTGAAATTTGATTGAGTATTATTAAAAGTTATTCATTTAGACGTCAATGCAGACGTCAATGCTTAACTGTTTTCCATGTAGTTTCGCAGGCACCATCGGCTAGTATTACGGCAACTGCCCTGTAAATTTGGCGAAGTTTGATTAATTATTACAGAAGTTATTAATGAGCTTGGTGTGAAATTTGATTGACTTTTATTAAAAGTTATTCATTTAGACGTCAATTCAGACGTCAATTCTCAACCGTTTCCCATGTAGTTTTGCAGGCACCATTGGCTGTTATTACGGCAACTTCCCTGTAAATTTGGCGAAGTATGAGTAATTACTGCAAAAGTTATTAATGAGATTGGTGTAAAATTTGATTGAGTATTATTAAAAGTTATTCATTTAGATGTCGATTCATACGTCAATTCTCAACCGTTTTCCATGTAGTTTTGCAGGCACTATCAGCTGGAATTATGGCAACTGCCCTGTAAATTTTGCGAAGTTTGATTAATTACTGCCAAAGGTATATAATGAGATTGGTGTGAAATTTGATTGAGTATTATTAAAAGTTATTCATTTAGACGTCAATTCAGACGTCAATTCTCAACCGTTTTCCATGTAGTTTTGTAGGCAACATCGGCTGTTATTACGGCAACTTCCCTGTAAATTTGGCGAAGTTTGATTAATGTAAACTTTGCGAAGCTTGGTTTATTACTGCAAAAATTATTTAAGGGATTGGTGTGAAATTTGATTGAGTATTATTAAAAGTTATTCATTTAAACGTCAATTCAGACGTCAATTCTTAACTGTTTTACATGTAGTTTTGCAGGCACCATCGGCTGGTATTACGGCAACTTCCCTGTAAATTTGGCAAATTTTGATTAATTACTGCCAAAGGTATATAATGAGATTGGTGTGAAATTTGATTGAGTATTATTAAAAGTTATTCATTTAAACGTCAATTCAGACGTCACTTCTCAACTGTTTTCCATGTAATTTTGCAGACACCATCGGCTGGCATTACTGCAACTACCCTGTAAATTTGGCGAAGTTTAATTAATTACTGCAAAAGTTATTAATGAGATTGGTTTGAAATTTGATTGAGTATTATTAAAAGTTATTCATTTAGACGTCAATTCAAACGTCAATTCTCAACATTTTTCCATGTAGTTTTGCAGGCAACATTGGCTGTTATTACGGCAGCTTCTCTGTAAATTTGACGAAGTTTGATTAATTACTGCAAAAGTTATTAATGAGATTGGTGTGAAATTTGATTGAGTATTATTAAAAGTTATTCATTTAGACGTCAATTCAGACGTCAATTCTTAACGTTTTTCCATGTAGTTTTGCAGGCACCAACGGCTGGTATTAAGGCAACTTCCCTGTAAATTTGGCAAAGTTTGATTAATTACTGCAAAAGTTATATAATGAGATTAGTGTGAAATTTGATTGAGTATTTTTAAAAGTTATTCATTTAGACGTCAATTCAGACGTCAATTCTTAAGTGTTTCTCATGTAGTTTTGCAGGCACCATCGGCTGGTATTACGGCAACTTCCCTGTAAATTTAACGAAGTTTGATTAATTACTACAAAAGTTATATAATGAGATTGGTGTGAAATTTGATTGATTATTATTAAAAGTTATTCATTTAGACGTCAATTCAGACGTCAATTCTCAACCGTTTTCGATGTAGTTTTGCAGGCACCATCGGCTGGTATTACGGCAACTTCTGTGTATATTTGGCGAAGTTTGATTAATTATTGCAGAAGTTATTGATGAGCTTGGTGTGAAATTTGATTGACTATTATAAAAAGTTATTCATTTAGACGTCAATTCAGACGTCAATTCTCAACCGTTTCCCATGTAGTTTTGCAGGCAGCATTGGCTGTTATTACGGCAACTTCCCTGTGAATTTGGCGAAGTTTGATTAATTACTGCAAAAGTTATATAATGAGATTGGTGTGAAATTTGATTTAGTATTATTAAAAATTATTCACTTAGACGTCAGTTTAGACGTCAATTCTCAACCGTTTTCCATGTAGTTTTGTAGGCAACATCGGCTGTTATTACGGCAGCTTCTCTGTAAATTTGACGAAGTTTGATTAATTACTGCAAAAGTTAATAATGAGATTGGTCTGAAATTTGATTGAGTATTATTAAAACTTATTCATTTAGACGTCAATTCAGACGTCACTTCTCTGTTATTACGGCAGTTTCTCTGTAAATTTGACGAAGTTTGATTAATTACTGCAAAAGTTATTAATGAGATTGGTGTGAAATTTGATTGAGTATTATTAAAAGTTATTCATTTAGACGTCAATTTAGACGTCAATTCTCAACCGTTTTCCATGTAGTTTTGTAGCCAACATCGGCTGTTATTACGGAAACTTCCCTGTAAATTTGGTGAAGTTTGATTAATGTAAACTTTGCGAAGTTTGATTTATTACTGCAAAAATTATTAAAGAGATTGTTGTGAAATTTGATTGAGTATTATTAAAAGTTATTCATTTAAACGTCAATTCAGACGTCACTTCTAAACTGTTTTCCATGTAATTTTGCAGACACCATCGGCTGGTATTACGGCAACTACCCTGTAAATTTGGCGAAGTTTGATTAATTACTGCAAAAGTTATTAATGAGATTGGTTTGAAATTTGATTGGGTATTATTAAAAGTTATTTATTTAGACGTCAATTCAGACGTCAATTCTCAACCGTTTTCCATGTAGTTTTGCAGGCAACATTGGCTGTTATTACGGCAGTTTCTCTGTAAATTTGACGAAGTTTGATTAATTACTGCAAAAGTTATTAATGAGATTGGTGTGAAATTTGATTGAGTATTATTAAAAGTTATTCATTTAGACGTCAATTCAGACGTCAATTCTCAACCGTTTTCCATGTAATTTTGCAGGCACCATCGGCTGGTATTACGGGAACTGCCCTGTAAATTTGGCGAAGTTTGATTAATTACTGCAAAAGTTATTGATGAGATTAGTGTGAAATTTGATTGAGTATTAATAAAAGTTATTCACTTAGACGTCAATTCAGACGTCAATTCTCAACCGTTTTCCATGTAGTTTTGCAAGCAACAACGGCTGTTATTACGACAACTTCCCCGTAAATTTGGCGAAGTTTGATTAATTACTGCATAAGTTATTAATGAGATTGGTGTGAAATTTCATTGAGTATTATTAAAAGTTATTCATTTAGACGTCAATTTAGACGTCAATTCTCAACCGTTTTCCATGTAGTTTTGTAGCCAACATCGGCTGTTATTACGGAAACTTCCCTGTAAATTTGGTGAAGTTTGATTAATGTAAACTTTGCGAAGTTTGATTTATTACTGCAAAAATTATTAAAGAGATTGTTGTGAAATTTGATTGAGTATTATTAAAAGTTATTCATTTAAACGTCAATTCAGACGTCACTTCTAAACTGTTTTCCATGTAATTTTGCAGACACCCCCGGCTGGTGTTACGGCAACTTCCCTGTAAATTTGGCGAAGTTTAATTACTGCAAAAGTTATCAATGAGATTGGTTTTAAATTTGAATGAGTATTATTAAAAGTTATTCGTTTAGACGTCAATTAAGACGTCAATTCTCAACCGTTTTCAATGTAGTTTTGCAGGCACCATCGGCTGGTATTACGGCAACTTCCGTGTAAATTTGGCGAAGTTTGATTAATTATTGCAGAAGTTATTAATGAGCTTGGTGTAAAATTTGATTGACTATTATTAAAAGTTATTCATTTAGACGTCAATTCAGACGTCAATTCTCAACCGTTTTATATGTAGTTTTGCAGGCAACATTGGCTGTTATTACGGCAACTTCCCTGTAAATTTGGCAAAGTTTGATTAATCACTGCAAAAGTTATTAATGAGATTGGTGTAAAATTTGATTGAGTAATATTAAAAGTTATTCATTTAAACGTCAATTCAGACGTCACTTCTAAACTGTTTTCCATGTAATTTTGCAGACACCATCGGCTGATATTACGGCAACTGCCCTGTAAATTTGGCAAAGTTTGATTAATTACTGCAAAAGTTATTAATGAGATTGCTGTGAAATTTGATTGAGTATTATTAAAAGTTTTTAATTTAGACGTCAATTCAGACGTCAATTCTTAACTGTTTTCCATGTAGTTTTGCAGGCACCATCGGCTGGTATTACGGCAACTTCCCTGTAAATTTGGCGAAGTTTGATTAATTACTGCAAAAGTTATATAATGAGATTGGTGTGAAATATGATTGAGTATTATTAAATTTATTCATTTAGACGTCAATTTAGACGTCAATTCTCAACCGTTTTCCATGTAGTTTTGTAGGCAACATTGCCTGTTATTACGGCAACTTCCCTGTAAATTTGGCGAAGTTTGATTAATGTAAACTTTGCGAAGTTTGATTTATTACTGCAAAAATTATTAAAGAGATTGGTGTGAAATTTGATTGAGTATTATTAAAAGTTATTCATTTAAACGTCAATTCAGACGTCAATTATCAACCGTTTTCCATGTAGTTTTGCAGGCAACATCGGCTGTTATTACGGCAACTTCTTTGTAAATTTAGCGAAGTTTGATTAATTACTGCATAAGTTATTAATGAGATTGGTGTGAAATTTGATTGAGTATTATTAAAAGTTATTCATTTAGACGTCAATTCAGACGTCAATTCTTAACTGTTTTCCATGTAGTTTTGCAGGCACCATCGGCTAGTATTACGGCAACTGCCCTGTAAATTTGGCGAAGTTTGATTAATTATTGCAAAAGTTATTAATGAGCTTGGTGTGAAATTTGATTGACTTTTATTAAAAGTTATTCATTTAGACGTCAATTCAGACGTCAATTCTCAACCGTTTCCCATGTAGTTTTGCAGGCACCATTGGCTGTTATTACGGCAACTTCCCTGTAAATTTGGCGAAGTATGAGTAATTACTGCAAAAGTTATTAATGAGATTGGTGTGAAATTTGATTGAGTATTATTAAAGTTATTCATTTTGATGTCGATTCAGACGTCAATTCTCAACTGTTTTCCATGTAGTTTTGCAGGCACTATCTGCTGGAATTATGGCAATTGCCCTGTAAATTTGGCGAAGTTTGATTAATTACTGCAAAAGTTATTAATGAGATTGGTGTGAAATTTGATTGAGTATTAATAAAAGTTATTCACTTAGACGTCAATTCAGACGTCAATTCTCAGCCGTTTTCCATGTAGTTTTGCAGGCAACAAAGGCTGTTATTACGACAACTTCCCTGTAAATTTTGCGAAGTTTGATTAATTACTGCAAAAGTTATTAATGAGATTGGTGTGAAATTTGATTGAGTATTATTAAAAGTTATTCATTTAGACGTCAATTCAGACGTCAATTCTCAACCGTTCTCCATGTAGTTTTGCAGGCAACATCGGCTGTTATTACGGCAACTTCCCTGTAAATTTGGCGAAGTTTGATTAATTACTGCATAAGTTATTAATGAGATTGGTGTGAAATTTGATTGAGTATTATTAAAAGTTATTCATTTAGACGTCAATTCAGACGTCAATTCTTAACTGTTTTTATGTAGTTTTGCAGGCACCATCGGCTGGTATTACGGCAACTTCCCTGTAAATTTAACGAAGTTTGATTAATTACTACAAAAGTTATATAATGAGATTGGTGTGAAATTTGATTGAGTATTATTAAAAGTTATTCATTTAGACGTCAATTCAGACGTCAATTCTTAACTGTTTTTCATGTAGTTTTGCAGGCACCATCGGCTGTTAATACGGCAACTTCCCTGTAAATTTAGCGAAGTTTGATTAATTACTGCATAAGTTATTAATGAGATTGGTGTGAAATTTGATTGAGTATTATTAAAAGTTATTCATTTAGACGTCAATTCAGACGTCAATTCTTAACTGTTTTCCATGTAGTTTTGCAGGCACCATCGGCTAGTATTACGGCAACTGCTCTGTAAATTTGGCGAAGTTTGATTAATTATTGCAAAAGTTATTAATGAGCTTGGTGTGAAATTTGATTGAGTATTATTAAAAGTTATTCATTTAGACGTCAATACAGACGTCAATTCTTAACGTTTTTCCATGTAGTTTTGCAGGCACCAACGGCTGGTATTAAGGCAACTTCCCTGTAAATTTGGCAAAGTTTGAATTATTACTGCAAAAGTTATATAATGAGATTAGTGTGAAATTTGATTGAGTATTATTAAAAGTTATTTATTTAGACGTCAATTCAGACGTCAATTCTTAACTGTTTTTATGTAGTTTTGCAGGCACCATCGGCTGGTATTACGGCAACTTCCCTGTAAATTTAACGAAGTTTGATTAATTACTACAAAAGTTATATAATGAGATTGGTGTGAAATTTGATTGAGTATTATTAAAAGTTATTCATTTAGACGTCAATTCAGACGTCAATTCTTAACTGTTTTTCATGTAGTTTTGCAGGCACCATCGGCTGTTAATACGGCAACTTCCCTGTAAATTTAGCGAAGTTTGATTAATTACTGCATAAGTTATTAATGAGATTGGTGTGAAATTTGATTGAGTATTATTAAAAGTTATTCATTTAGACGTCAATTCAGACGTCAATTCTTAACTGTTTTCCATGTAGTTTTGCAGGCACCATCGGCTAGTATTACGGCAACTGCTCTGTAAATTTGGCGAAGTTTGATTAATTATTGCAAAAGTTATTAATGAGCTTGGTGTGAAATTTGATTGACTTTTATTAAAAGTTATTCATTTAGACGTCAATTCAGACGTCAATTCTCAACCGTTTCCCATGTAGTTTTGCAGGCACCATTGGCTGTTATTACGGCAACTTCCCTGTAAATTTGGCGAAGTATGAGTAATTACTGCAAAAGTTATTAATGAGATTGGTGTAAAATTTGATTGAGTATTATTAAAATGTATTCATTTTGATGTCGATTCAGACGTCAATTCTCAACCGTTTTCCATGTAGTTTCGCAGGCACTATCAGCTGGAATTATGGCAACTGCCCTGTAAATTTGGCGAAGTTTGATTAATTACTGCAAAAGTTATTAATGAGATTAGTGCGAAATTTGATTGAGTATTAATAAAAGTTATTCACTTAGACGTCAATTCAGACGTCAATTCTTAACGTTTTTCCATGTAGTTTTGCAGGCACCAACGACTGGTATTAAGGCAACTTCCCTGTAAATTTGGCAAAGTTTGATTAATTACTGCAAAAGTTATATAATGAGATTAGTGTGAAATTTGATTGAGTATTATTAAAAGTTATTCATTTAGACGTCAATTCAGACGTCAATTCTCAACCGTTTTCCATGTAGTTTTGTAGGCAACATCGGCTGTTATTACGGCAACTTCCCTGTAAATTTGGCGAAGTTTGATTAATGTAAACTTTGCGAAGCTTGGTTTATTACTGCAAAAATTATTTAAGGGATTGGTGTGAAATTTGATTGAGTATTATTAAAAGTTATTCATTTAAACGTCAATTCAGACGTCAATTCTTAACTGTTTTACATGTAGTTTTGCAGGCACCATCGGCTGGTATTACGGCAACTTCCCTGTAAATTTGGCAAATTTTGATTAATTACTGCCAAAGGTATATAATGAGATTGGTGTGAAATTTGATTGAGTATTATTAAAAGTTATTCATTTAAACGTCAATTCAGACGTCACTTCTCAACTGTTTTCCATGTAATTTTGCAGACACCATCGGCTGGCATTACTGCAACTACCCTGTAAATTTGGCGAAGTTTAATTAATTACTGCAAAAGTTATTAATGAGATTGGTTTGAAATTTGATTGAGTATTATTAAAAGTTATTCATTTAGACGTCAATTCAAACGTCAATTCTCAACATTTTTCCATGTAGTTTTGCAGGCAACATTGGCTGTTATTACGGCAGCTTCTCTGTAAATTTGACGAAGTTTGATTAATTACTGCAAAAGTTATTAATGAGATTGGTGTGAAATTTGATTGAGTATTATTAAAAGTTATTCATTTAGACGTCAATTCAGACGTCAATTCTTAACGTTTTTCCATGTAGTTTTGCAGGCACCAACGGCTGGTATTAAGGCAACTTCCCTGTAAATTTGGCAAAGTTTGATTAATTACTGCAAAAGTTATATAATGAGATTAGTGTGAAATTTGATTGAGTATTTTTAAAAGTTATTCATTTAGACGTCAATTCAGACGTCAATTCTTAAGTGTTTCTCATGTAGTTTTGCAGGCACCATCAGCTGGTATTACGGCAACTTCCCTGTAAATTTAACGAAGTTTGATTAATTACTACAAAAGTTATATAATGAGATTGGTGTGAAATTTGATTGATTATTATTAAAAGTTATTCATTTAGACGTCAATTCAGACGTCAATTCTCAACCGTTTTCGATGTAGTTTTGCAGGCACCATCGGCTGGTATTACGGCAACTTCTGTGTATATTTGGCGAAGTTTGATTAATTATTGCAGAAGTTATTGATGAGCTTGGTGTGAAATTTGATTGACTATTATAAAAAGTTATTCATTTAGACGTCAATTCAGACGTCAATTCTCAACCGTTTCCCATGTAGTTTTGCAGGCAGCATTGGCTGTTATTACGGCAACTTCCCTGTGAATTTGGCGAAGTTTGATTAATTACTGCAAAAGTTATATAATGAGATTGGTGTGAAATTTGATTTAGTATTATTAAAAATTATTCATTTAGACGTCAGTTTAGACGTCAATTCTCAACCGTTTTCCATGTAGTTTTGTAGGCAACATCGGCTGTTATTACGGCAGCTTCTCTGTAAATTTGACGAAGTTTGATTAATTACTGCAAAAGTTAATAATGAGATTGGTCTGAAATTTGATTGAGTATTATTAAAAGTTATTCATTTAGACGTCAATTCAGACGTCACTTCTCTGTTATTACGGCAGTTTCTCTGTAAATTTGACGAAGTTTGATTAATTACTGCAAAAGTTATTAATGAGATTGGTGTGAAATTTGATTGAGTATTATTAAAAGTTATTCATTTAGACGTCAATTTAGACGTCAATTCTCAACCGTTTTCCATGTAGTTTTGTAGCCAACATCGGCTGTTATTACGGAAACTTCCCTGTAAATTTGGTGAAGTTTGATTAATGTAAACTTTGCGAAGTTTGATTTATTACTGCAAAAATTATTAAAGAGATTGTTGTGAAATTTGATTGAGTATTATTAAAAGTTATTCATTTAAACGTCAATTCAGACGTCACTTCTAAACTGCTTTCCATGTAATTTTGCAGACACCATCGGCTGGTATTACGGCAACTACCCTGTAAATTTGGCGAAGTTTGATTAATTACTGCAAAAGTTATTAATGAGATTGGTTTGAAATTTGATTGGGTATTATTAAAAGTTATTTATTTAGACGTCAATTCAGACGTCAATTCTCAACCGTTTTCCATGTAGTTTTGCAGGCAACATTGGCTGTTATTACGGCAGTTTCTCTGTAAATTTGACGAAGTTTGATTAATTACTGCAAAAGTTATTAATGAGATTGGTGTGAAATTTGATTGAGTATTATTAAAAGTTATTCATTTAGACGTCAATTCAGACGTCAATTCTCAACCGTTTTCCATGTAATTTTGCAGGCACCATCGGCTGGTATTACGGGAACTGCCCTGTAAATTTGGCGAAGTTTGATTAATTACTGCAAAAGTTATTGATGAGATTAGTGTGAAATTTGATTGAGTATTAATAAAAGTTATTCACTTAGACGTCAATTCAGACGTCAATTCTCAACCGTTTTCCATGTAGTTTTGCAAGCAACAACGGCTGTTATTACGACAACTTCCCCGTAAATTTGGCGAAGTTTGATTAATTACTGCATAAGTTATTAATGAGATTGGTGTGAAATTTCATTGAGTATTATTAAAAGTTATTCATTTAGACGTCAATTTAGACGTCAATTCTCAACCGTTTTCCATGTAGTTTTGTAGCCAACATCGGCTGTTATTACGGAAACTTCCCTGTAAATTTGGTGAAGTTTGATTAATGTAAACTTTGCGAAGTTTGATTTATTACTGCAAAAATTATTAAAGAGATTGTTGTGAAATTTGATTGAGTATTATTAAAAGTTATTCATTTAAACGTCAATTCAGACGTCACTTCTAAACTGTTTTCCATGTAATTTTGCAGACACCCCCGGCTGGTGTTACGGCAACTTCCCTGTAAATTTGGCGAAGTTTAATTACTGCAAAAGTTATCAATGAGATTGGTTTTAAATTTGAATGAGTATTATTAAAAGTTATTCGTTTAGACGTCAATTAAGACGTCAATTCTCAACCGTTTTCAATGTAGTTTTGCAGGCACCATCGGCTGGTATTACGGCAACTTCCGTGTAAATTTGGCGAAGTTTGATTAATTATTGCAGAAGTTATTAATGAGCTTGGTGTAAAATTTGATTGACTATTATTAAAAGTTATTCATTTAGACGTCAATTCAGACGTCAATTCTCAACCGTTTTATATGTAGTTTT
Source organism: Flabesymbios commensalis (assembly GCA_964017125.1). Lineage (NCBI taxonomy): Eukaryota > Metazoa > Annelida > Polychaeta > Terebellida > Flabelligeridae > Flabesymbios > Flabesymbios commensalis. Next base: position 127,890 of record CAXHKU010000127.1, read on the forward strand.
GCAGGCAACATTGGCTGTTATTACGGCAACTTCCCTGTAAATTTGGCAAAGTTTGATTAATCACTGCAAAAGTTATTAATGAGATTGGTGTAAAATTTGATTGAGTAATATTAAAAGTTATTCATTTAAACGTCAATTCAGACGTCACTTCTAAACTGTTTTCCATGTAATTTTGCAGACACCATCGGCTGATATTACGGCAACTGCCCTGTAAATTTGGCAAAGTTTGATTAATTACTGCAAAAGTTATTAATGAGATTGCTGTGAAATTTGATTGAGTATTATTAAAAGTTTTTAATTTAGACGTCAATTCAGACGTCAATTCTTAACTGTTTTCCATGTAGTTTTGCAGGCACCATCGGCTGGTATTACGGCAACTTCCCTGTAAATTTGGCGAAGTTTGATTAATTACTGCAAAAGTTATATAATGAGATTGGTGTGAAATATGATTGAGTATTATTAAATTTATTCATTTAGACGTCAATTTAGACGTCAATTCTCAACCGTTTTCCATGTAGTTTTGTAGGCAACATTGCCTGTTATTACGGCAACTTCCCTGTAAATTTGGCGAAGTTTGATTAATGTAAACTTTGCGAAGTTTGATTTATTACTGCAAAAATTATTAAAGAGATTGGTGTGAAATTTGATTGAGTATTATTAAAAGTTATTCATTTAAACGTCAATTCAGACGTCAATTATCAACCGTTTTCCATGTAGTTTTGCAGGCAACATCGGCTGTTATTACGGCAACTTCTTTGTAAATTTAGCGAAGTTTGATTAATTACTGCATAAGTTATTAATGAGATTGGTGTGAAATTTGATTGAGTATTATTAAAAGTTATTCATTTAGACGTCAATTCAGACGTCAATTCTTAACTGTTTTCCATGTAGTTTTGCAGGCACCATCGGCTAGTATTACGGCAACTGCCCTGTAAATTTGGCGAAGTTTGATTAATTATTGCAAAAGTTATTAATGAGCTTGGTGTGAAATTTGATTGACTTTTATTAAAAGTTATTCATTTAGACGTCAATTCAGACGTCAATTCTCAACCGTTTCCCATGTAGTTTTGCAGGCACCATTGGCTGTTATTACGGCAACTTCCCTGTAAATTTGGCGAAGTATGAGTAATTACTGCAAAAGTTATTAATGAGATTGGTGTGAAATTTGATTGAGTATTATTAAAGTTATTCATTTTGATGTCGATTCAGACGTCAATTCTCAACTGTTTTCCATGTAGTTTTGCAGGCACTATCTGCTGGAATTATGGCAATTGCCCTGTAAATTTGGCGAAGTTTGATTAATTACTGCAAAAGTTATTAATGAGATTGGTGTGAAATTTGATTGAGTATTAATAAAAGTTATTCACTTAGACGTCAATTCAGACGTCAATTCTCAGCCGTTTTCCATGTAGTTTTGCAGGCAACAAAGGCTGTTATTACGGCAACTTCCCTGTAAATTTGGCGAAGTTTGATTAATTACTGCATAAGTTATTAATGAGATTGGTGTGAAATTTGATTGAGTATTATTAAAAGTTATTCATTTAGACGTCAATTCAGACGTCAATTCTTAACTGTTTTTATGTAGTTTTGCAGGCACCATCGGCTGGTATTACGGCAACTTCCCTGTAAATTTAACGAAGTTTGATTAATTACTACAAAAGTTATATAATGAGATTGGTGTGAAATTTGATTGAGTATTATTAAAAGTTATTCATTTAGACGTCAATTCAGACGTCAATTCTTAACTGTTTTTCATGTAGTTTTGCAGGCACCATCGGCTGTTAATACGGCAACTTCCCTGTAAATTTAGCGAAGTTTGATTAATTACTGCATAAGTTATTAATGAGATTGGTGTGAAATTTGATTGAGTATTATTAAAAGTTATTCATTTAGACGTCAATTCAGACGTCAATTCTTAACTGTTTTCCATGTAGTTTTGCAGGCACCATCGGCTAGTATTACGGCAACTGCTCTGTAAATTTGGCGAAGTTTGATTAATTATTGCAAAAGTTATTAATGAGCTTGGTGTGAAATTTGATTGAGTATTATTAAAAGTTATTCATTTAGACGTCAATACAGACGTCAATTCTTAACGTTTTTCCATGTAGTTTTGCAGGCACCAACGGCTGGTATTAAGGCAACTTCCCTGTAAATTTGGCAAAGTTTGAATTATTACTGCAAAAGTTATATAATGAGATTAGTGTGAAATTTGATTGAGTATTATTAAAAGTTATTTATTTAGACGTCAATTCAGACGTCAATTCTTAACTGTTTTTATGTAGTTTTGCAGGCACCATCGGCTGGTATTACGGCAACTTCCCTGTAAATTTAACGAAGTTTGATTAATTACTACAAAAGTTATATAATGAGATTGGTGTGAAATTTGATTGAGTATTATTAAAAGTTATTCATTTAGACGTCAATTCAGACGTCAATTCTTAACTGTTTTTCATGTAGTTTTGCAGGCACCATCGGCTGTTAATACGGCAACTTCCCTGTAAATTTAGCGAAGTTTGATTAATTACTGCATAAGTTATTAATGAGATTGGTGTGAAATTTGATTGAGTATTATTAAAAGTTATTCATTTAGACGTCAATTCAGACGTCAATTCTTAACTGTTTTCCATGTAGTTTTGCAGGCACCATCGGCTAGTATTACGGCAACTGCTCTGTAAATTTGGCGAAGTTTGATTAATTATTGCAAAAGTTATTAATGAGCTTGGTGTGAAATTTGATTGACTTTTATTAAAAGTTATTCATTTAGACGTCAATTCAGACGTCAATTCTCAACCGTTTCCCATGTAGTTTTGCAGGCACCATTGGCTGTTATTACGGCAACTTCCCTGTAAATTTGGCGAAGTATGAGTAATTACTGCAAAAGTTATTAATGAGATTGGTGTAAAATTTGATTGAGTATTATTAAAATGTATTCATTTTGATGTCGATTCAGACGTCAATTCTCAACCGTTTTCCATGTAGTTTCGCAGGCACTATCAGCTGGAATTATGGCAACTGCCCTGTAAATTTGGCGAAGTTTGATTAATTACTGCAAAAGTTATTAATGAGATTAGTGCGAAATTTGATTGAGTATTAATAAAAGTTATTCACTTAGACGTCAATTCAGACGTCAATTCTTAACGTTTTTCCATGTAGTTTTGCAGGCACCAACGACTGGTATTAAGGCAACTTCCCTGTAAATTTGGCAAAGTTTGATTAATTACTGCAAAAGTTATATAATGAGATTAGTGTGAAATTTGATTGAGTATTATTAAAAGTTATTCATTTAGACGTCAATTCAGACGTCAATTCTTAACTGTTTTTCATGTAGTTTTGCAGGCACCATCGGCTGTTATTACGGCAACTTCTTTGTAAATTTAGCGAAGTTTGATTAATTACTGCATAAGTTATTAATGAGATTGGTGTGAAATTTGATTGAGTATTATTAAAAGTTATTCATTTAGACGTCAATTCAGACGTCAATTCTTAACTGTTTTCCATGTAGTTTTGCAGGCACCATCGGCTAGTATTACGGCAACTTCCGTGTAAATTTGGCGAAGTTTGATTAATTATTGCAGAAGTTATTAATGAGCTTGGTGTGAAATTTGATTGACTATTATAAAAAGTTATTCATTTAGACGTCAATTCAGACGTCAATTCTCAACCGTTTCCCATGTAGTTTTGCAGGCAGCATTGGCTGTTATTACGGCAACTTCCCTGAGAATTTGGCGAAGTTTGATTAATTACTGCAAAAGTTATATAATGAGATCGGTGTGAAATTTGATTTAGTATTATTAAAAATTATTCATTTAGACGTCAATTTAGACGTCAATTCTCAACCGTTTTCCATGTAGTTTTGTAGGCAACATCGGCTGTTATTACGGCAACTTCCCTGTAAATTTGGCGAAGTTTGATTAATTACTGCATAAGGTAAAAATGAGATTGGTGTGAAATTTGATTGAGTATTAATAAAAGTTATTCACTTAGACGTCAATTCAGACGTCAATTCTCAGCCGTTTTCCATGTAGTTTTGCAGGCAACAAAGGCTGTTATTACGACAACTTCCCTGTAAATTTTGCGAAGTTTGATTAATTACTGCAAAAGTTATTAATGAGATTGGTGTGAAATTTGATTGAGTATTATTAAAAGTTATTCATTTAGACGTCAATTCAGACGTCAATTCTCAACCGTTCTCCATGTAGTTTTGCAGGCAACATCGGCTGTTATTACGGCAACTTCCCTGTAAATTTGGCGAAGTTTGATTAATTACTGCATAAGTTATTAATGAGATTGGTGTGAAATTTGATTGAGTATTATTAAAAGTTATTCATTTAGACGTCAATTCAGACGTCAATTCTTAACTGTTTTTATGTAGTTTTGCAGGCACCATCGGCTGGTATTACGGCAACTTCCCTGTAAATTTAACGAAGTTTGATTAATTACTACAAAAGTTATATAATGAGATTGGTGTGAAATTTGATTGAGTATTATTAAAAGTTATTCATTTAGACGTCAATTCAGACGTCAATTCTTAACTGTTTTTCATGTAGTTTTGCAGGCACCATCGGCTGTTAATACGGCAACTTCCCTGTAAATTTAGCGAAGTTTGATTAATTACTGCATAAGTTATTAATGAGATTGGTGTGAAATTTGATTGAGTATTATTAAAAGTTATTCATTTAGACGTCAATTCAGACGTCAATTCTTAACTGTTTTCCATGTAGTTTTGCAGGCACCATCGGCTAGTATTACGGCAACTGCTCTGTAAATTTGGCGAAGTTTGATTAATTATTGCAAAAGTTATTAATGAGCTTGGTGTGAAATTTGATTGAGTATTATTAAAAGTTATTCATTTAGACGTCAATACAGACGTCAATTCTTAACGTTTTTCCATGTAGTTTTGCAGGCACCAACGGCTGGTATTAAGGCAACTTCCCTGTAAATTTGGCAAAGTTTGAATTATTACTGCAAAAGTTATATAATGAGATTAGTGTGAAATTTGATTGAGTATTATTAAAAGTTATTTATTTAGACGTCAATTCAGACGTCAATTCTTAACTGTTTTTATGTAGTTTTGCAGGCACCATCGGCTGGTATTACGGCAACTTCCCTGTAAATTTAACGAAGTTTGATTAATTACTACAAAAGTTATATAATGAGATTGGTGTGAAATTTGATTGAGTATTATTAAAAGTTATTCATTTAGACGTCAATTCAGACGTCAATTCTTAACTGTTTTTCATGTAGTTTTGCAGGCACCATCGGCTGTTAATACGGCAACTTCCCTGTAAATTTAGCGAAGTTTGATTAATTACTGCATAAGTTATTAATGAGATTGGTGTGAAATTTGATTGAGTATTATTAAAAGTTATTCATTTAGACGTCAATTCAGACGTCAATTCTTAACTGTTTTCCATGTAGTTTTGCAGGCACCATCGGCTAGTATTACGGCAACTGCTCTGTAAATTTGGCGAAGTTTGATTAATTATTGCAAAAGTTATTAATGAGCTTGGTGTGAAATTTGATTGACTTTTATTAAAAGTTATTCATTTAGACGTCAATTCAGACGTCAATTCTCAACCGTTTCCCATGTAGTTTTGCAGGCACCATTGGCTGTTATTACGGCAACTTCCCTGTAAATTTGGCGAAGTATGAGTAATTACTGCAAAAGTTATTAATGAGATTGGTGTAAAATTTGATTGAGTATTATTAAAATGTATTCATTTTGATGTCGATTCAGACGTCAATTCTCAACCGTTTTCCATGTAGTTTCGCAGGCACTATCAGCTGGAATTATGGCAACTGCCCTGTAAATTTGGCGAAGTTTGATTAATTACTGCAAAAGTTATTAATGAGATTAGTGCGAAATTTGATTGAGTATTAATAAAAGTTATTCACTTAGACGTCAATTCAGACGTCAATTCTTAACGTTTTTCCATGTAGTTTTGCAGGCACCAACGACTGGTATTAAGGCAACTTCCCTGTAAATTTGGCAAAGTTTGATTAATTACTGCAAAAGTTATATAATGAGATTAGTGTGAAATTTGATTGAGTATTATTAAAAGTTATTCATTTAGACGTCAATTCAGACGTCAATTCTTAACTGTTTTTCATGTAGTTTTGCAGGCACCATCGGCTGTTATTACGGCAACTTCTTTGTAAATTTAGCGAAGTTTGATTAATTACTGCATAAGTTATTAATGAGATTGGTGTGAAATTTGATTGAGTATTATTAAAAGTTATTCATTTAGACGTCAATTCAGACGTCAATTCTTAACTGTTTTCCATGTAGTTTTGCAGGCACCATCGGCTAGTATTACGGCAACTTCCGTGTAAATTTGGCGAAGTTTGATTAATTATTGCAGAAGTTATTAATGAGCTTGGTGTGAAATTTGATTGACTATTATAAAAAGTTATTCATTTAGACGTCAATTCAGACGTCAATTCTCAACCGTTTCCCATGTAGTTTTGCAGGCAGCATTGGCTGTTATTACGGCAACTTCCCTGAGAATTTGGCGAAGTTTGATTAATTACTGCAAAAGTTATATAATGAGATCGGTGTGAAATTTGATTTAGTATTATTAAAAATTATTCATTTAGACGTCAATTTAGACGTCAATTCTCAACCGTTTTCCATGTAGTTTTGTAGGCAACATCGGCTGTTATTACGGCAACTTCCCTGTAAATTTGGCGAAGTTTGATTAATTACTGCATAAGGTAAAAAGGAGATTGGTGTGAAATTTGATTGTATATTATTAAAAGTTATTCATTTAGACGTCAATTCAGACGTCAATTCTTAACTGTTGTCCATGTAGTTTTGCAGGCACCATCGGCTGGTATTACGGCAACTGCCCTGTAAATTTGGCGAAGTTTGATTAATTACTGCAAAAGTTATTACTGAGATTGGTGTGAAATCTGATTGAGTATTATTAAAAGTTATTCATTTAGACGTCAATTCAGACGTAAATTCTTAACTGTTTTACATGTAGTTTTGCAGGCACCATCGGCTGGTATTACGGCAACTTCCCTGTAAATTTGACGAAGTTTGATCAATTACTGCAAAAGTTATTAATGAGATTGGTGTGAAATTTGATTGAGTATTATTAAAAGTTACTCATTTAGACGTCAATTCAGACGTCAATTCTAAACCGTTTTCCATGTAATTTTGCAGGCACCATCGGCTGGTATTACGGCAATTGCCCTGTAAATTTGGCGAAGTTTGATTAATTACTGCAAAAGTTATTAATGAGATTGGTGTGAAATTTGATTGTATATTATTAAAAGTTATTCATTTAGACGTCAATTCAGACGTCAATTCTTAACTGTTTGCCATGTAGTTTTGCAGGCACCATCGGCTGGTATTACGGCAACTGCCCTGTAAATTTGGCGAAGTTTGATTAATTACTGCAAAAGTTATTACTGAGATTGGTGTGAAATCTGATTGAGTATTATTAAAAGTTATTCATTTAGACGTCAATTCAGACGTAAATTCTTAACTGTTTTACATGTAGTTTTGCAGGCACCATCGGCTGGTATTACGGCAACTTCCCTGTAAATTTGGCGAAGTTTGATTAATTACTGCAAAAGTTATATAATGAGATTGGTGTGAAATTTGATTGACTTTTATTAAAAGTTATTCATTTAGACGTCAATTCAGACGTCAATTCTCAACCGTTTCCCATGTAGTTTTGCAGGCACCATTGGCTGTTATTACGGCAACTTCCCTGTAAATTTGGCGAAGTATGAGTAATTACTGCAAAAGTTATTAATGAGATTGGTGTGAAATTTGATTGAGTATTATTAAAAGTTATTCATTTTGATGTCGATTCAGACGTCAATTCTCAACCGTTTTCCATGTAGTTTCGCAGGCACTATCAGCTGGAATTATGGCAACTGCCCTGTAAATTTGGCGAAGTTTGATTAATTACTGCAAAAGTTATTAATGAGATTAGTGTGAAATTTGATTGAGTATTAATAAAAGTTATTCACTTAGACGTCAATTCAGACGTCAATTCTCAACCGTTTTCCATGTAGCTTTGCAGGCAACAACGGCTGTTATTACGACAACTTCCCTGTAAATTTTGCGAAGTTTGATTAATTACTGCAAAAGTTATTAATGAGATTGGTGTGAAATTTGATTGAGTATTATTAAAAGTTATTCATTTAGACGTCAATTCAGACGTCAATTCTCAACCGTTTTCCATGTAGTTTTGCAGGCAACATCGGCTGTTATTACGGCAACTTCCCTGTAAATTTGGCGAAGTTTGATTAATTACTGCATAAGTTAATAATGAGATTGGTGTGAGATTTGATTGAGTATTATTAAAAGTTATTAATTTAGACGTCAATTCAGACGTCAATTCTTAACGTTTTTCCATGTAGTTTTGCAGGCACCAACGGCTGGTATTAAGGCAACTTCCCTGTAAATTTGGCAAAGTTTGATTAATTACTGCAAAAGTTATATAATGAGATTAGTGTGAAATTTGATTGAGTATTATTAAAAGTTATTCATTTAGACGTCAATTCAGACGTCAATTCTTAACTGTTTCTCATGTAGTTTTGCAGGCACCATCGGCTGGTACTACGGCAACTTCCCTGTAAATTTAACGAAGTTTGATTAATTACTACAAAAGTTATATAATGAGATTGGTGTGAAATTTGATTGATTATTATTAAAAGTTATTCATTTAGACGTCAATTCAGACGTCAATTCTCAACCGTTCTCGATGTAGTTTTGCAGGCACCATCGGCTGGTATTACGGCAACTTCCGTGTAAATTTGGCGAAGTTTGATTAATTATTGCAGAAGTTATTGATGAGCTTGGTGTGAAATTTGATTGACTATTATAAAAAGTTATTCATTTAGACGTCAATTCAGACGTCAATTCTCAACCGTTTCCCATGTAGTTTTGCAGGCAGCATTGGCTGTTATTACGGCAACTTCCCTGTGAATTTGGCGAAGTTTGATTAATTACTGCAAAAGTTATATAATGAGATTGGTGTGAAATTTGATTTAGTATTATTAAAAATTATTCATTTAGACGTCAATTTAGACGTCAATTCTCAACCGTTTTCCATGTAGTTTTGTAGGCAACATCGGCTGTTATTACGGCAACTTCCCTGTAAATTTGGCGAAGTTTGATTAATTACTGCATAAGTTAAAAATGAGATTGGTGTGAAATTTGATTGTATATTATTAAAAGTTATTCATTTAGACGTCAATTCAGACGTCAATTCTTAACTGTTTTCCATGTAGTTTTGCAGGCACCATCGGCTGGTATTACGGCAACTGCCCTGTAAATTTGGCGAAGTTTGATTAATTACTGCAAAAGTTATTACTGAGATTGGTGTGAAATCTGATTGAGTATTATTAAAAGTTATTCATTTAGACGTCAATTCAGACGTAAATTCTTAACTGTTTTACATGTAGTTTTGCAGGCACCATCGGCTGGTATTACGGCAACTTCCCTGTAAATTTGGCGAAGTTTGATTAATTACTGCAAAAGTTATATAATGAGATTGGTGTGAAATTTGATTGAGTATTATTAAAAGTTATTCATTTAGACGTCAATTCAGACGTCAATTCTCAACCGTTGTCCATGTAGTTTTGCAGGCAACATTGGCTGTTATTACGGCAACTTCCCTGTAAATTTGACGAAGTTTGATCAATTACTGCAAAAGTTATTAATGAGATTGGTGTGAAATTTGATTGAGTATTATTAAAAGTTACTCATTTAGACGTCAATTCAGACGTCAATTCTCAACCGTTTTCCATGTAATTTTGCAGGC
>CAXHKU010000128.1:0-16460 GCA_964017125.1 Flabesymbios commensalis
TGGAAGAGGCATTTTGTCATGTCGTTTTTCGTACTAGGTACGAAGCTAAGATACGAAGCTGTGTTTCCAATGTTGATCCAAATTATACATGCGATTTCATATGGATATATTTTAATTTTTATTACTGTTTTTTTTCCGCTGTGTAAATGCACAACGAACACATTTGTTTCTCCAATGTATCACCATATTGTTTGAAATAAAAACAAAGGGCTAATAATTGATTCTTCCTCAAATATCGCTCAATCGCCCATCCATAGTAGGCCTACGTGAAGTACATATTTCAATAAGTTTCTTATTTATAAATGTGATGGTGTAGCGTTTTGTGACTGACATAATTATGTTGATAGTAGGCCTATTTAATTCAGGTTATTTTATCGTATCTTAAGTCACGTTTTTTGTACCTTAAGGTATAATATATACGTTTTCTTAGCTAGACTAAACTCGTCTCTTAGCTGATGTGTTGTGTATTTAACATACGAAATCTACACTAGGATATCACTCGTATAAAGAATTACGTGAAGCTGAAAAATCGTATCTAATTATGTACCAAAAAGTGACTTAAGATACAAATAATATTCTGGTGTAGATTCCGTATGTTAAATACACAACACATAGTCTGAGGTACGAATGATGTATAGCTGAAGAACTCGTATCTAAAGTACAAGAAACGTACATGAGAAACGAATTATGCCTAACGAATTACTAACTATTTACCAAAAACGTGACTTAAGATACGAATGATGTCCTGGTGTGTATACTGTATGCTAAATACACAGCACATAGTCTAAGATACGAAGGATATGTAGCTGTCAAACTCGTATCTAAAGTACCAAAAACGTAGCTAAGATACGAATTTATATGTCTGGAAGAAAACCTCGTATCTAAGGTACCAAAAACGTGATTTAAGATACGAATGATATTATGGTGTAGATTTCGTATGTTAAATACTCAACACATTATCTAAGGTACGACAGATACGTAGCTGAAGAACTCCTATCTAAAATACAAAAAACGTATCTAATACAGGCCTACGAATTGATATGTGTAGTAGAACACCTCGTATCTAAGGTACCAAAAACGTGACTTAAGATACGGGTGATGTTCTGTTGTTTAGATTTCGTATGTTAAATACACAACACATAATCTAAGGTACGAATGATGTGTAGCTGAAGAACTCGTATCTAAAATACCAAAAACGTACCTAAGAAACGAATTATACCAAGCTGAAAAAAAAGTATCAAATACGTCACTTAAGATACGAATGATATCCTGGTATAGGCTCCGTATGTTAAATAAATAACACATAATCTAAGATACGAATGTTATGTAGCTGATTAACTCGTATCTAAAGTACCGAAAATGTAGCTAAGATACGAATTGATATTTCTGGAAGAAAACCTCGTATCTAAGGTACCAAAAACGTGACTTAAGATACGGGTGATATTATGGTGTAGATTTCGTATGTTAAATACTCAACACATAATCTAAGGTACGAATGATGTGTAGCTGACGAACTCGTATCTAAAATACCAAATACTCAACACATAATCTAAGGTACGACAGATACGTAGCTGAAGAACTATCTAAAATAAAAAAAACGTATCTAATATATGCCTGAAGAACTCGTATCTAAAATACCAAAAACGTACCTAAGAAACGAATTATACCAAGCTGAAAAAAATGTATCAAATACGTCACTTAAGATACGAATGATATCCTGGTATAGGCTCCGTATGTTAAATAAATAACACATAATCTAAGATACGAATGTTATGTAGCTGACGAACTCGTATCTAAAGTACCGAAAATGTAGCTAAGATACGAATTGATATTTCTGGAAGAAAACCTCGTATCTAAGGTACCAAAAACGTGACTTAAGATACGGGTGATATTATGGTGTAGATTTCGTATGTTAAATACTCAACACATTATCTAAGGTACGACAGATACGTAGCTGAAGAACTCCTATCTAAAATACAAAGAACGTATCTAATATAGGCCTACGAATTGATATGTGTAGTAGAACACCTCGTATCTAAGGTACCAAAAACGTGACTTAAGATACGGGTGATGTTCTGGTGTTTAGATTTCGTATGTTAAACACACAACACATAATCTAAGGTACGAATGATGTGTAGCTGAAGAACTCGTATCTAAAATACCAAAAACGTACCTAAGAAACGAATTATACCAAGCTGAAAAAAATGTATCAAATACGTCACTTAAGATACGAATGATATCCTGGTATAGGCTCCGTATGTTAAATAAATAACACATAATCTAAGATACGAAGGTTATGTAGCTTACGAACTCGTATCTAAAGTACCAAAAACGTAGCTAAGATACGAATTTATATGTCTGGAAGAAAACCTCGTATCTAAGGTACCAAAAACGTGATTTAAGATACGAATGATATTATGGTGTATATTTCGTATGTTAAATACTCAACACATTATTTAAGGTACGACAGATACGTAGCTGAAGAACTCGTATCTAAAATAAAAAAAACGTATCTAATATATGCCTGAAGAACTCGTATCTAAAATACCAAAAACGTACCTAAGAAACGAATTATACCAAGCTGAAAAAAATGTATCAAATACATCACTTAAGATACGAATGATATCCTGGTATAGGCTCCGTATGTTAAATAAATAACACATAATCTAAGATACGAAGGTTATGTAGCTGACGAACTCGTATCTAAAGTACCAAAAACGTATCTAATATAGGCCTACGAATTGATATGTGTAGTAGAACACCTCGTATCTAAGGTACCAAAAACGTAGCTAAGATACGAATTTATATGTCTGGAAGAAAACCTCGTATCTAAGGTACCAAAAACGTGATTTAAGATACGAATGATATTATGGTGTATATTTCGTATGTTAAATACTCAACACATTATTTAAGGTACGACAGATACGTAGCTGAAGAACTCGTATCTAAAATAAAAAAAACGTATCTAATATATGCCTGAAGAACTCGTATCTAAAATACCAAAAACGTACCTAAGAAACGAATTATACCAAGCTGAAAAAAATGTATCAAATACATCACTTAAGATACGAATGATATCCTGGTATAGGCTCCGTATGTTAAATAAATAACACATAATCTAAGATACGAAGGTTATGTAGCTGACGAACTCGTATCTAAAGTACCAAAAACGTATCTAATATAGGCCTACGAATTGATATGTGTAGTAGAACACCTCGTATCTAAGGTACCAAAAACGTGACTTAAGATACGGGTGATGTTCTGGTGTTTAGATTTCGTATGTTAAATACACAACACATAATCTAAGGTACGAATGATGTGTAGCTGAAGAACTCGTATCTAAAATACCAAAAACGTCTCTAAGAAACGAATTATACCAAGCTGAAAAAAATGTATCAAATACGTCACTTAAGATACGAATGATATCCTGGTATAGGCTCCGTATGTTAAATAAATAACACATAATCTAAGATACGAAAGTTATGTAGCTGACGAACTCGTATCTAAAGTACCAAGAACGTAGCTAAGATGATACGAATTAATATGTCTGGAAGAAAACCTCGTATCTAAGGTACCAAAAACGTGATTTAAGATACAAATGATATTATGGTGTAGATTTCGTATGTTAAATACTCAACACATTATCTAAGGTACGACTGAAGAACTCCTATCTAAAACTAAAAAAACGTATCTAATATATGCCTGAAGAACTCGTATCTAAAATACCAAAAACGTACCTAAGAAACAAATTATACCAAGCTGAAAAAAATGTATCAAATACGTCACTTAAGATACGAATGATATCCTGGTATAGGCTCCGTATGTTAAATAAATAACACATAATCTAAGATACGAATGTTATGTAGCTGACGAACTCGTATCTAAAGTACCGAAAATGTAGCTAAGATACGAATTGATATTTCTGGAAGAAAACCTCGTATCTAAGGTACCAAAAACGTGACTTAAGATACGGGTGATATTATGGTGTAGATTTCGTATGTTAAATACTCAACACATAATCTAAGGTACGAATGATGTGTAGCTGACGAACTCGTATCTAAAATACCAAATACTCAACACATAATCTAAGGTACGACAGATACGTAGCTGAAGAACTATCTAGAAAAAAAAAAACGTATCTAATATATGCCTGAAGAACTCGTAACTAAAATACCAAAAACGTACCTAAGAAACGAATTATACCAAGCTGAAAAAAATGCATCAAATACGTCACTTAAGATACGAATGATATCCTGGTATAGGCTCCGTATGTTAAATAAATAACACATAATCTAAGATACGAATGTTATGTAGCTGACGAACTCGTATCTAAAGTACCGAAAATGTAGCTAAGATACGAATTGATATTTCTGGAAGAAAACCTCGTATCTAAGGTACCAAAAACGTGACTTAAGATACGGGTGATATTATGGTGTAGATTTCGTATGTTAAATACTCAACACATTATCTAAGGTACGACAGATACGTAGCTGAAGAACTCCTATCTAAAATACAAAGAACGTATCTAATATAGGCCTACGAATTGATATGTGTAGTAGAACACCTCGTATCTAAGGTACCAAAAACGTAACTTAAGATACGGGTGATGTTCTGGTGTTTAGATTTCGTATGTTAAATACACAACACATAATCTAAGGTACGAATGATGTGTAGCTGAAGAACTCGTATCTAAAATACCAAAAACGTACCTAAGAAACGAATTATACCAAGCTGAAAAAAATGTATCAAATACGTCACTTAAGATACGAATGATATCCTGGTATAGGCTCCGTATGTTAAATAAATAACACATAATCTAAGATACGAAGGTTATGTAGCTGACGAACTCGTATCTAAAGTACCAAGAACGTAGCTAAGATGATACGAATTAATATGTCTGGAAGAAAACCTCGTATCTAAGGTACCAAAAACGTGATTTAAGATACGAATGATATTATGGTGTAGATTTCGTATGTTAAATACTCAACACATTATCTAAGGTACGACAGATACGTAGCTGAAGAACTCCTATCTAAAATTAAAAAAACGTATCTAATATATGCCTGAAGAACTCGTATCTAAAATACCAAAAACGTACCTAAGAAACGAATTATACCAAGCTGAAAAAAATGTATCAAATACGTCACTTAAGATACGAATGATATCCTGGTATAGGCTCCGTATGTTAAATAAATAACACATAATCTAAGATACGAAGGTTATGTAGCTGACGAACTCGTATCTAAAGTACCAAAAACGTAGCTAAGATACGAATTTATATGTCTGGAAGAAAACCTCGTATCTAAGGTACCAAAAACGTGATTTAAGATACAAATGATATTATGGTGTAGATTTCGTATGTTAAATACTCAACACATTATCTAAGGTACGACAGATACGTAGCTGAAAAACTCCTATCTAAAATACAAAAAACGTATCTAATATAGGCCTACGAATTGATATGTGTAGTAGAACACCTCGTATCTAAGGTACCAAAAACGTGACTTAAGATACGGGTGATGTTCTGGTGTTTAGATTTCGTATGTTAAATACACAACACATAATCTACGGTACGAATGATGTGTAGCTGAAGAACTCGTTGCTAAAATACCAAAAACGTACCTAAGAAACATAATCTAAGATACGAAGGTTATGTAGCTGACGAACTCGTATCTAAAGTACCAAAAATGTAGCTTAGATACGAATTGCTATTTCTGGAAGAAAACCTCGTCATAAGAAGGTTCGCCACAACGTTAGAATGCATTATAAAACAGTGAAAATAAAATTATATTTCAATTTTTGAAAATTAGTCATAATTATATTAGATCAGTATGCCTATAATTATTAGATAAATAATTATCATCCAGGTTCGAAAAAAATTACGGAAGGCTTTATATTATATTATGATTAAATTATTTACCGTGATCGTTACTTGACAATAATTATTTACGGAAGGCCTTATATTATGCTAGATTCTGTACGGTATATGATTGAATGTGATTAATTATTTATAGTATATGATTAGGCCTAAATGTGATTAAATTATTTGCAATAACAGTTAATTAAGACCGTTAAGAAATAAAAAAATGTTTATAGAAGTGATCATCCCTGAAGACGCCGACTTGTGAAAGCCGTGAGTGTTCGCATGGATGTGTTATGCGTCGCACGGTATCGGCGCGAATATTTTTTTAGCGCTGTCCAAACATCAAGGAGGAGGTGTGATGGTAGGATCACTGACTCACTGTTAACGCACCAACATTGAAAGGATGTAGGTTAAACTACAAAAGTAGTTTAATACAATTTTATATTTTAATATTGCTATAAATATTTTGTATCACATTGACATTGTATAATAATAGTTTTTTTTATTTAAGAATGCACATTTATAATAAAAGAAGATTTATTATTATTATTTTAATAGTAGACCTATATATCGCCGTATAATTGTGTCATCATTGTTTTATGTGTTATTGTTTAATGTTTTTGTAGTCTTTAGTGAAATAAATATATTTTCACATTCAATAAACAGTAATAACTTGTTTTTTAATGCATTCTAACGTTGTGGCGAACCTTTCTATGACATTTGTGGCGAACCTTCCAAAGCTGTGGCGAACCTTCCAATTTTGTGGCGAACCTTCCTGTGGCGAACCTTCCCTGTGGCGAACCTTCCTGTATTCGTTTCAAGTTGATAAATGTGAACGCTATCGTGTTCATTTAATTACAGTTACCATTATCTGATGAGGATTTCCATAGATGGCAGCTAAGACAGAAAAAAACGCTGATTTGCCTCCGGGAAAATGTATTTCTTATGCAGGACATGCATAACCGGAAAATGATAGTAAGTGTCTACGATAATATTTGAATATCTCTTAGATATTCATAATACATGTACATGATAACATAGGCACCCCTTTCCACACCCACCCACCCCTCTACACTATATGCCGAGGCAGACAACAGACAGGGTCGAATAGCAAACGCAATACAGCATGTATTTGATCGTCGCTCGCTTTATGACAAGTCGCTATGAAAATATATTTAATTAATTCGCAAACAATATATATATTCAAATTATAAGAGAAACAAGTCCACTATGATGTTATCTAACATACTTTAAAATACAACTTTGCATACTGGCATGACCATCAAAAATACCGTTTGTTGTCTACCTTGGTATATAGTGTAGGTATTTCAGGTATTTCTAAAGATCTTCTAGCATCTTATCTTTCTAATAGACAGCAATATGTACGTTTTGACAACCAAAATTCCGAAATAGCACAAATCACGACAGGGGTCCCACAGGGATCAATCCTAGCCCCCCTTCTTTTTCTAACATATATTAATGATTTTGTAAATACAAGTACACTTTTTAATTTATCCTGTTTGCTGATGATACTACTATCATCAGTAAAATTGATGCAAAACATGTAAATTTAATCAATAAAGAATTAGATAAATTATTTTTGTGGCTTGAACTTAATAAACTGTCACTTAACATTTCAAAATCCAAATGTATGTTTTTCCATCAGAGTCAAAAGTCAATTATTTATCCAATAATAACTATAAATGGTGTTGAAATTGAAAAGGTTGATAATTTTAATTTTCTCGGTTTAATAATTAATAAGAATTTGAAATGGAATTCTCATGTCAACTATATTGCTAGTAGAATGTCTCGTTCTATAGGACTATTTATGATATTAAGACATACATTGCCAACTGATATTTTAGTTCTGTTATATAATTCTCTAATTTTACCTCACATGACCTATTGTTTATTGGCTTGGGGTGATCATCATAATAAGATTTCTTTGTTACAGAAAAAAGTTTTAAGGATCATTACGTTTAGTAAACTTTTCGCTCATTCGGAACCTCTATTAAAACAACTTTCATTGATAAAATTCGAAGATATGGTAAAAATGCAGCAAGTGAAATTTTATTATCGGTACCTGAATGGAAACTTACCTTGTTATTTTTTAACATTGATATTTAATAAAAATCCACATAATTACCACACCAGAAACCAAGATCTATATATCGACTTTCGTATAAAAAATGAATTTGTAAAAAAAATGTATTGCATATCGTATTGTAACTATTATTACCAGTTGTCCTCATATTATAAAAGATAAATTATATACACACAGTCTCTCTGGTTTAATGATCTATATGAAACGTTTTTTTATTGAAAATTATTCAAATAACTGTAATTTGGTCAATTGTTTTGTTTGCTCACATGTGTAGTTTTTTGTACTATGAACACACTATAGGTAATTAGCTACATTTGCTGTAATATACTTTTCTTAAGTCAAATATTTCTATACATATATATATATATATATTATTTTTTTTAGGTGGCTTCTACGCTAGCGACCTAAAGTCTATGTAGAAGTCTCCTGGTTTTCTGCATTTTTTGTTTTTTTGTTGTTGTTTTGTTGTTTCTTTGTATGATGTAGAGAATCGAATAAATTTGTCCGAGTCTGAGTCTGAGTCTAGTGTAGAGGGGAGGGGTGGGTATGGAAAGGGTTGGCTATAATTATACCTTATAAATTTCAGTTGATACCATTACACACCAGCAGAGGACGGATGTTCAAATTCTTAGTCCAGAATATTTAGGGACTTCTTGCTCATGTGAAAGCCCATGGATTACTCAGGAAGTCAAGCGAAGCCTTTTCACGAAATATAAAACTTTCCCACTTATTACTGGTAAGCATTTCGCAGTTCACAGCAATACTCATAATACCTTCTGTTGAATCATATATCCATACTCATTGTGCTATTGGTACATTAAAACATTATCTTAATGTATAAAATGCTCTATTTTTTTTAGTTATCTCATACAGCTGCACCTCCTGTGGATACATTGAGCGTTACGATGGGCTTAGAGATGGTATTCTTCATATGGAAAAACATTTAATATGTCATGAGGTTTACCACCAGTATCTACACCAATTTGTCACTGAAGGGTAAAAGTACCATATCATATCTTTAATATTAATATGTGAAATCAGGAAACATCCCATGATTAGCGGTTATTAGGCCTACATAAAACATATTTCTTTGAATTTTCTTTTCCAAACAATCTCTTTAATCATTTTACCTGTCATTTCACATATCTGGATATATTAATAACACACATGTTGCATATCTACTACAGCGTTTCCATGGATGCATTTTACAAAACCTGGGTATGGGACCACGTTATGGCGAATGATGACGGCTTCAGTGATGTGTTTTCTTACACTGAATTTAGAAATGGATGGATGGCTTTCAAAAATTTGTTGGATATAAATTATTCAGATGGATTTGAATGTCCACTATGTAAAACGGAGCCAGATATTATCATAATGGATGGTGTTTGTCTGGGTATGAGAAAGTCCATGGTACCATTATTAGACTATAAAGGAGACGATACCGGTACCAACGACATTTTGTCTGGAAGGTAATTTTACTGTAGAATTCTATTATATTTTTAACTGTGTTCATTTGTCTAAGTGAATAATAAAATAGTTAATATATATATATATATATATACTATAATAGAAAATGATTGGTTAGGCTTTGTCCGTCGTTGAACGTACAATTTTGGGACACCCATCATATACCTCACGCAAAGCTTTGGCATTCAGTGATGGTTGTAATGCATATAAAAACTTCATGATGTGTTTTGTGCCGTAATTTGGCTTTTATGCGATGTTATGCAAAACCAGCTTAATGTTGGGTCAGCGTAGGTTCCAGTGATAAAGCCCTTGAACCAATGCTGGATTAAAGTTGGCCTACCGTCTGTAACGTCGGTACAGCCCCGACCCAGCCTAGTATCACAACGCATGTCCACCAGTAAATGTAATGAATGCAGCTGTATCCCACTTTTGTGCACATGTATGCTAAACTGGGCCAGAAGAACATCCTGAGAATGGTGGGATGAATGAGATGACTCTACCCTCCAGACACTTAATTCGAAATTCGAGCCAGCACGCTACCTCTCAGTCATGGAGGCTCCTCACAATATGGAATCTTTACGAGTGATCGGGGAAGAAACTTTTTGTTTCTTTGAAATCCACTAGAAGGGAGATATGCGGGTGAAGGTTGCACCTGACTTTAGTGCGCACAAAAGCACAGGGCATGCAATACCAAGGTTGAGTTAATATTGTGGAAGCTGCGTAAACAGTGGCCCAACACTAAACTAGCATTGTGTCAACTTGTGGTTTAATTATATCTTCAATACTGTAGATCTGGTAATTTTCGCGGGTTTGAATTTTCGCGAATTTCTAATTTTGGGACTTTTCACGAAGTTTAGAATTCGCGAATTTTAATTTTTCTTAAATGAATATTAAATGAATATTTTAGTATAATAATTTTCGCGAATTTGTGCTCCTCGCGAAAATTGAAACCTCGCGAATATTACCAGATCTACAGTATTTCTTCATTCTGCAGAGACCTAATAACATATGTTTACATTATATTACATTAATTGTCCCTTTTATTCATGTATTTTTCATGAGTATATTCATGGTCTTTTTGTACAGGCTGCAGTGTTTAAATTATGCCAGTGAGACTTACCTACTAGATTTGCACGTACAGAGCACGGGTCATAGCTAGTCGTGTATAATAGTAATACTAATTATATATTTTGTTTGATTTCCCTAGCGATTACCAGGACAGAATATTTGTACCAGATGCCAGGGGGCGATATTTGTTACGCAAACTTGCTACAAGCGGCCTTTCTGTAAAGGAATTGGACGAGCTGATTGAATTATGTCACTGTCACCAACCAGCCCTCTTGTCTTTTTTAGACATTATAAACCGTCAAACTACGACAGGAATTTGTAGATGTCCGCCTCACTATAAAAAACTTATGGAAGATCTCGCCGCACCTACTCCAGTCTGCTCAATGATACCATACATATCGGATATATTTGTTGTCACAAAAAAAGTAGTACGAGGCGAAGATCTTAATGCAAGTGATACTAGTCTTCTTCTGAAAGAGACACCGTTCCTTTTACCTATTTTAAAACATGACGGTAAATGTACCCGAAGTTTGATGGCCATTCTTATTGACATGATGCGTATTTCAGAAGCGCCCTTCAAAAAGACAACGCCACATAAATTACCACCAGCTAACAGAGGAACATTTGGCTCCTATTTCCCTTCTCTCCCACTAAAATGCGAAAGAGGAATTTACGAGAAGGACAGCTACAAAAAGAAATTGAAAAAAAACGCTATTGAGGATCCCAATTTTATGTGTAAAAAATGTACGACAAAAAAACATCACCTAATTCCAGGATTACTACATTTTTCGTGTGTTCACGGTTCATATTTTTTTATTAATATAATTTATATTGCTAAATGTTTACTCAACTTTTAATGTACACATTGACATCATTTTATGAGTTTGATTACATTCAATTCATGTTACAGGAATATGCTATGGTTTTGAGGTGATGGTCAATCCTGAGTCCCCAAATACGGCATTCACAGTTCTCAGAACACGACTATCCAAGGGTACATTATTTTGCTGCCCATTTTATATTTAAATGTGAAAAAAATATTGAAATTAATACTCCACATATTCAAATCTGTGGCCTCAAATTGCATTCTATATATAACAATTTCAAATTTGTGACCACCGATTTGCATCCGAGGACAAGTAATCAATATATTTTTGCACTTTCAAATGTCTATTATCTGTTCTTCAATTGAAAACTACTGCATATACATCATGGCAATATCTACTTTTTCAAATCTAGCTCAACGTCTGTTTTTTTGCTCACAGGCCCGAAGATGGTGATATATGACAATGCGTGTAATTTGGCAAATTACTGCTTAAACCGGGATCCACACTTTTTCAGGAAGACGAGATTTGTGGTGGATCGTCTTCATTGGCCTAATCACCATGGTAAAACATATTGTGGGCTTATTTCTTCTTGTATGTAATGAAATGGCTAATGGAATGTTTTTAGAAACCACAAACATTATTTAGAAAGATAGATTATTTATTTGTATTGATATTGTTACAAAAAAAGGTAGAGAGCCATGAGAGCCACCATGAAACTGCATGAAACACCGTCGTTGTCCACCACACTGCTCCTGTAACACAAAATAAAACTGTGCAGAGACAACATTGAATCACACTTCTCTCGGAGAATATTAACCATTAACTCCAATGCCTCTCAACAGCTAGGATGTGAAGTTCACGTATGGGCTTAGGTTAATCAGCCATTTGGTCCAACTTTTCTCCAAGCAATAATTTAGTACCACAAATGATATTGTAATTAACTGAAATGCTGTAATTATAATTTTAGAGATGACGATGTGGGATCAATGCTTATAATATTTATGTCTTCAATTTTACTCTGTTTAAGCTTGTTCCAATAGTTTTAACCTGTCGTCGTACGCCATTCATAATGACATCAACACACAGGTCGCAGAACAGCGCAATTCGACACTGAAAAAGTTGAAGTCAACCTTATCATACATGACATTGGACAATTTCATAGAGCACTGCAAATTATTCATGTGGTTCAGGTCTCGAATTACTATTAGTAGTATATCAAATATTAACGTTGACTATTCTGAAATGTTCAAAAAACTACACAAGGTGTACAGTGGGAGATTGTTCAAATAGTAGAATGACATTATAACAGTGGCATCAGCTGATTGTCTGTACAGCCAAGTAATTGTTGGAATGTAGTGATATTGTAGTTATATGATTTAAATGGCATATATACCAAATTTTATGGTATTATAATGATATGTGATTTTAAAATATCACAATCCTTTTTTCGCAATAAATTTCTTTGTAGGATACTTACTATTTACCACGCAACTTGTCCAATACTGCCTTCACCTCTTTTCTCCCGCTCTTCATTATCCATCTAGCAGCAGTCACCAGTCTGGACCAATTGTTGTCACCGCATCCCATCTGAGTAAACAAACAGACAAACAGACATTAAATAATCTAAATACATGAACAAAATCTAATTACAGACAAACAAATATGAATATCTGTGTGACCAGTTTTCGGCTGTGGTTATGTTGTTTTAATTTAAAAAAAATCTTTTTACAATAAAAGTATGTCGACCATAGGCCCTATATTGGAAAGGGAGATCTGAAATTTTATTATTATGTTACCTCCATGACGGCCTTGCCATGAAATATAACGAAAATCCCACAGTCATGTGAATTTTCTTGCTTTCCGACAGCTGGGTACTTTATTTGTACTGTAATTTTTTTCTTTGTTTCCATGAAAACTATGTCTTCCATGTACCTGTTAGGAGTAATTTACGTTAGTTCATATATGTATTGCAAGTCATACCGGTATCTCTTTATTATTACTTAAGTTGTTAGTGACATCATAAATCATTATCCATACCGTTTCATCCCAATGGCGACATCAGGTCTTCCTCCCATCGAACATAAAACATGTAAAGCCCTGTTGGGAATGTCTCCCACTAACAATACCCAATGAACTCTAAAATACAATTAGTATAGTAGCAATATGATATATGTTATATATACGGAATATGTTTATCATGAGACAAGTTAAATATATTTGAAAAAGTTGAGTAACATACTGGTGGAAAAACATAGTTATGGATATTAAAAATTCAAACGTTTCCGAAACAAATTGCTCTTTATAATAATTCGCAAATATGTAATTAATGAATAATATTAATGATACCTACTTATTGGATACTGCAGTCATAATCATATTACTTTTGCTTATACAGCTTTTCCGGGTCCACCTGCGGACTCCATTGAAGTTGTAATTATTGAAGTCAATTGGAGTTTTACTGCAACATATAATAATATAATGTATGTTTGGATACTCACAAATTAATTTGGTCATTTATAGTGCAGGAGCATTAGGTGTAATAGCATGCAGACTTGGAAATCAAATGTAGAAAGTTGAATTTTTTTTTTAATTATAGTGTTAAGTTAGTATCTTTCCTGAAAAATTAGGCTTCCTACATTTTTCAATTGAAAATGTAATGCTCCTGCACCATTACATGATTTCTATGGCTAGAGCTCTTACAATATATACAAAAAAACATTTATCATAATAATAGGTGCCTACTCACTTCTGATCCTTCGCCATCAGTTTCAGTGCAAACTGACTTGGCAGTAGCACAAATCCCCTTTTCTGTTTATCTGGCATTTTCTGGGAATAGTAGCTGTGAGATTGACCATAATTATACACAATTAAAATTGACCTTAGTGTTATATAACATTGATATTTCCTGCGTGACCTTCAGAATAATTGATCCCAATATTAACAGAATTATACTTACTTTAACATTAGGTCTACCGTGGAGTCCAAAATCCACCCTTTGTTATCAATGCGTCGTACATCCTGATAATAAACTTGAAAACCAGATAGATTTGTGTACCTGATAATAAATACATAGACAGACAAGGAGTTATTATGTGGAAAACAAGTTTTTTGTTTAATAAATCACAAACATATTGTGATGAAAATATTACCAGGTTTTGGAAACTTACTCATCATTATCGTCTGGGATGTCTTTCCCCCGTGTGTTGTAAGCTTATAAGTGTAGCACATAAAATAAAATAGTACAAAATTGATAATTAGTTTGACAAGTCAACAATTTATGTAATCCCACTATATAATTGGAGCAATAAACGTTATTTATTAATTTTAATTCTCAAAATTGTATTGTGTTGATTTGCCTAAACACTATTTATATTAGATAAATTTGTAGTCTTACCAGTGTATGACAGACCTTTCCGATCTACCAATGGGTAAAATTCCCCCCTGTGTTTTAATATATGTTGTTCTGAAGTTGATGGGTGAATCATGGGCTTATGTATATCTATTTTTCCATTTTCATGAACATATATCGTTGTTGTAACTGCGGAAGCGATGAGCCTCATATAACCGTCATCTACCAAGTACAAAAATCAATCAAATTATGCATTGTAGTTACAGAAACACATACATATCTAGGATAACTGGGATAACTGGGACGAATGAAGTGCTGAAGTGAGATTGAAGACATTTCAGATAAAAACAAATAAGAAGCCTTTATTTTACCAGTGGTAGATCCACATGTCATCATGTTCTGTGTTACAGCCAATAGTAATGCACGAACATCATTCCAGTTTGTTTCCCCGAATGATCTGCATACAGACGGAAAAGTTCCGTACTGTTCCATTAACTGAAAGAAAATAACTATGATTTTTACTGCGAAGTAGTTCAATCTCGGAACATTATTTTGACAAAATTGAGGTATTTTGTAAATATTTCCGATTGATAATATTACATTATCTTAAAAATGGTAAAAATCTGGTTGGACCTATAATGTTACCTCTTGGCACAACGCGTCTAAATGACACAAAGTATATGCGTACGTCCTCACGCGTAACTTCCTGTGGAGGTAGCACAGTGTCTCCCAAACACTTTGACCTGGGCCACAAGGAAGGAAGTCCCCTGAACAATGCCTCGCTAGGCTGCAACAATAAGCATACACATTTTGGTCATAAATTCCATCTGAAACAGCATTAGGTTTGTAATTGCCACAGCAAATTTAATTATAGTAGTTACCTGTAATTAAGTCACCCATTGCTATGATATGACTATCGTTGTCATTGAGTAATAAGATTAATAACATAAACAACAAGTACATAGTGATGTGAAATTCCTGCGAATTGTGTTGGCGTCAATTTACCTTTCACGGGGCTGCCTCATCATGCCTTCATCCGTGCCAGTCGGTTGCCAGCTTTGGAAATTTAAGATTATCAGTAATGCCTCCTTGCCAACAAGAGATTCCGCAGGCAAACAGGTCCTCAGTAGGTGATACATTCCATCAACATCGGTCTGCGGTATTAAAATAATTTGTGTAGATATATATCATAAAACTTTAAAACGTATATATGTGCAATATATTCAGGCATATCAATATTTTCAAATAGTCGGAAATGGAAAATGGATAAATGATATGATTAGAATGTAACTTACATTTACGGCCAGTCCCATCATAGCAGTCTGAAAAAAGACGCACAAATACACATTATATTTCTACGCAATATGTTTACTATGTTTTCAAATACATCTCGTCTTGTTTTCTGAAAGAATTAATTATTTAGGATATAAGGTAAAACTTCGTTGTTCAATGAGGTCGGTTTTTATATAATTATTCAGATATATATAGGCCTATCCCTCATGGTTTTCGGTGATTATTACTAACACGGTTGAAATCATACCTCTAAGTCGCGCTCTGAGTCGCTCGAAACTTCCATATCTACTGGAGGACGGCCCACTGGGGAACTCTCTACTGGCGGAATATCTGGTAGAATCTCCACTGGTGGACTATCAATCAGGGGAATCTCCACAGGTGGACTATCAATTGGTAGAATCTCCACTGGTGGACTATCAATTGGGGGAATCTCCAATGGTGACTCATATCCTACCAGAGGTGGTGGAGATGGAGGATAATGGTGGT
>CAXHKU010000129.1:0-2500 GCA_964017125.1 Flabesymbios commensalis
AATCTAACTCTTAGACTAGGCACACTATTAGATAAGTGTCTGTATTAACATTGCTGTTGGCATTTTTGAGGAAAAGTTGGAAAGCATATTTTTTAACCTATTTCAGGTGTGCTGAATTCGAGTAAAATTCTTTTCCAAGCTGAATTTTTGGATTTAGGTGGTCAAAAATCGAAATCAAAATGGCCGGCGTTTTATATTTTAATGTATTCAATTATGCAGTCCAATAACATCAGATGGTAATTGTAGTGGTGTTATATGATACAAGGACTTCCTGGAAAAAAACTTTATTATATTTGTTTAAAGGGAAAAAAACCCTTCATCATAAGACGCCAAATTTGCATAAATACAAGATGGCCGCCATATGATTTGCCAATTATTAAATTATGCCTCATAATAAAGATAGAAAAATGAATAAGGTATCAAAATAATCAGAATTGCATCGACAACACTATGCAATAACATTTATAATAATGGCAAAAGCCTTATTTGCATAACTCCAAGATGGCCGCCATGTGATTTGACGATTATCACATTATGCATCGTAACTTTGAAACAAATGAATATAGAAACATGTATAATGTGTCAAAATAATCAGGATTAAAATTTCAAAACCATGTAGAGTATAATTTGCATAAATTAAAGATTGTCGCCAATTCTTTGCCAATCATCACATAATGCAATGATAACATTATATATTGTAACTTTTTGGGCAAAACATGTATGACAGTGCACACATTACCACTTCTAGATTTTCAAACCACATGTTCCTATTTAAATATTTTGCAGTGGACTTGTGGATGCTCATTATTGGGACAGAAATAATGGAATGTGACACTATAATGTCAGGATATGGCATATTAATGCAAAGAATAACATTATAATGTCAATATATGGCGTTATAATGACATTGTGTACATAACTGTTGGGTGCCTTAAAATGTGCGAGTAGGAGGTGGGTGTCAGCAATACCAGTACTTAACGTGATAATATGCCATTATAATGACAAGGCCTGTAGGATAAGGTCATGTAATATCACAATAAGGCATTATATTTGAAATTGTCATTGAAATGACAGGATCAAGGGCCCATCCCACAAAGAATCTTAAAGTTAAGATGATCTCAACTTTCTCTTATTTGCATTATAAAAGGTATGATCATCCTAACTTTTTTAATGCAGACAAGAGAAAGTTAGGATCATCTTAACTTAAAATTTAAAGTTCTTTGTGGGATGGGCTCTTGGCATTTTATTCTCAGCATATAGCATTATAATATCAGAATATCATAATATGACATTTAAAAGTCAGTTACGGGATTTGAATATATATATCTATATATAAATATATATATGTATATATATATATATATATATATACATAAAGTTACAATATATATATATATATATATATATATATATATATATAGTTAGGATATGGCACTTTAAGGATACTTAACGTCCAATTATGCATTGTACTGTGATGATATTGCATTGGAATGTCAGAATATGACATTATGATACAATAATATGGCATTATAATAACGCAATATGACATAGCCATAGAATATGTTACAGTATAAAATCAGGATATAACATTTCATTATCAGGATTTTGAATTGTGATATCTGGATAACATAATTTAACACCATGATATGATATTATTATTTTTAATATTGCCATTTGACATTACAAAATGGCGTTATAATGTCACAATATTATTAAGCCATGATAATTATGTTGGTTAAACATCACACTATGTCACTAAAATGACAGGCTATGGCATAATATTGTCAGGATATGGCTTTAGAATAACAGGATATGACAGTTTAACATAACGGTATATCAATTTAAAGCCAAGATATGGCACTTGCATATTAGACTATGACATTTTTTTATAAAAAAATAAAAATGACCCTTTAACGTCATAATGTGGCATTAAAATATGACGATAGGGTATATACTGTCAGCACATTGTATTATTATGTCATACTATGATATTAAAATAGAAGATGTGACAGTTGAAAGTCATGATATGGCAGTTTTATGTCAGGATATTGGATTGTAATATTAGGATATGACACTTAAACCTCGTGATATGGTATTATAATGTGCAAATATGGCCCTTAACACCACAAAAATACATTTTAATTTTAAGATATGCAATTTTGATGATATGATATAACAATATAAGATTAGTATATGCCACTTCATAATAAAAAAATAAGATTGCAATGCCACATTGTGATTATATTACCATATCCTCCAATCCTTCGTCATTTTAATGGCATGGCTTGATGCTAATTAATGGTATCTCCAACACCAACCCCCTACTCCCACTTTTTAAAACATTGAACGGCCATATACACAATGTCATTATAATGTCATATCTTGATATAATAATGCTAATATTTACATTATTATGCCACATTTTAACATTATAGTGTCATATTCTGACATCACTGTCCCAGGATTCAGCCTCCACGGGTTCAATGTCGCGTGTGTACTG